>MU270667.1:0-39334 GCA_021432625.1 Leptodontidium sp. 2 PMI_412 | reverse complement strand
AGATATATTCTATTTATTAGAACCTTTTCCCTCCCCTCCTTTGCCGATTCGTACTCTCTAGATATGTGATATCTTTAGATTTGATTGATCTGTTATTTACAGAGCCTAGAATCTCCCCCGGTGGCTCGCTACATGCTACCCTCTTGTTGTGTGGATTGGGGTTTGTTGGTCCACAGGTCCCTGCATGAGTATACTTCGGTCCGGAAAAGGGGGTGCGGGTCAAAGTCAGGGGTCAGAGCTTAGCCGGACTGGTTTCGGTGGAGATTCGGTGGGGTTTCTTAGTATATAGTCTAGCTCTCTTCGCACTCTCTTAAAAGACAGACAGATTTTGAACTACTCTTTATTACTTTATTACTATACTTGTATTAGAATATATTTATATATACGGCGTAGTACATAAACTAGTATTACACTAACACTAATTAGTGGCAAGCTTATATTATTAACTTTATTATAGACAGAAAAGGTCTTAGGCTATAAAGCGGATTTTAGGCTTTAACTTGAGGATTACTTTATTATATTTTCCTTAAAGGGCATTTTACTTTTTCTAAATTATAGAGGGAAAGTAACTTCTCTCTTAAGACTCGATTAGGACGACTGTACGTTAGAGAAGAGCTATTATAACACGACAGTTACTTTACGAAGACTATTAATTTAATATCCTTAAATCTAGAATTTTAGACTTTCGAGAAACTTATCTAGGAACTTACTAAATCATTTACAAATCGTATCTGACATAATAGCGGATACTTTAGACCGTACGCTAGAGCCAAGATTAACTCTAGAAACATTTAATAACACGGTTATATTAAGAGAAACACTAAATCCTAGCTATGTTTTTATAGGAAATACGACGGTATACTCGTAGAAGTTCCGTAAGTCCTTTTATAACGGCCGTATTAAGAGAGAATTCCTTTTCTAAGACTTTTAAGAGTATTTTAAGAGTTAGACGGTAAAGGAGTTTAAATTAATTAAGGTTATAAAACGTATATACTTTAGGGACGACTTATGAGCCTTTAGTATGTTTATACGACGACAAAAGGGGACGAGGATAATAGAGGCTTTAATAGAGGCAGTATTAGTTAAGGAAAATTTGTAACTAAAGAACTAAATAGAAATATAAATTTAGAACTACCCCGAATCAGTACTAAATTACATCTGGGAATTAGTCTCTCGCCTACTACCGCTATTTTTAATAACACTTTAATAAAATTAATCCCTAATGTCTTTATAATATTAACTAAAAGTAGTCATTTATTCTATAAAAGAAAACACTCTTGTAAAAGGGTTAAAAGTAAAGCTTACAAAGATAATTTAATTATTAAGATCACCTAAGATTTTTCTTACTAAAGGAGATAAGGTCGAGGATTTATATAATATAACCCCCTCATTTATAGTCCTAAAGAAGAAGTTCTTATTTACTCCTAGAAGGGATCCCTTAAATAATCTCCACTTATAAAGATTAAATAACCACGCGTTACTAAATTTTACACTAACGCTAGTAATACACCCACGGGACGAGTCATTATTACTATTTGAGGTTCTTAAGACTACTAAACTATATACAGAGCCAATTCGGCTATTATAGTATGTTATAGATTTATTAACCCTAGACTAAGCAAAATCGTTAGTAAACCTTACTAAGATATATATTAAAGAGCTTTAATATAATAGAGACAAAGACTACTTAGATAAGAAGCTCTATATCTTCGCCAACTTATATTAGAGAATATTTATTAAGATTAAGGTTTAAAACCGAGCCTTTCCGTCAATACTACGAGACAGAACTAGTTTATATTACTACTAGTACTTTTAAAATAAGAAGTACTTATTTAATAAGCTTATTAAGACAACTCGCGAACACTTTAAGATAAAAGAGAGAACTAATAAGTTCCTTAATTAATAGTTTAGTCTGACTTTCTCGTTATTTTAGGAGGAGCCTTACTAAACAGGAAAACTAGTATTAACTTAATTAGAGAACTTCGCTAAGGAATTATAAAGTATTTAACTTAGTCTAAAAGACGACAATATATAAAGTAATAAGATACTCTGTAATAAACTCGTGTAAGGAGTAATAAGGAACCCCCTCTTTAAGATAGCCTTATTTTAGGCACCCCCTACTTTCCTTACGTTAATAGATAGTCTTCGCTCCGCTATTAGCGTTAAAGTAACTCATGACTCAGGATCGAGGGTAGGCAAGTACTTTAGATCTTATATAAATCGCCACTAATCTTATGTCGTAAATAAGGCGTCTTATTACTTTAATTATAAGATGAAATTCTTAAGTAAAAACAAACGCGGAAATAAATTCTAGCTTATACTAAGTTATATAGGCTATATTATCTATAAGAAGATAAATTACTATAGTAGTCGTTACTTAAACGAAAAGTAAGCAGCGTCTAAGGTAAGATACTTCGCGGCACGTAAGGCTAAAGGAGTAAAAGCCACGAATAAGACCTTCAAGAGCTACTTAGCTTATATTAAGGGAATTAACCTTAATTCAGATTAAAACTAGACTATATCCGGACACTCTTTAAGAAACTACTAAGATACGGATTTAAACACTTTAATAAATATTAACGACTCTTTAGAAAGTTCTAACGATAATAATAGTAATAACACTATAAACTTCACGACTATATTTATAGTAAGTAAGGCATAATATAATACACGGGAAGTTATAAAGTAACTTAAAGAGAGGAAGGCTACTTATATCTTAGAAAGCAAGATTAAGAGACCCGCCCTTAATAAGGCCTATATAACGTAATAAATAAATAGATTCTTTTAAGGTCTATTAATTAATATAAGGGTATCTAATAAAAACACAGGAGGGATTAATTAATTACGAGCTTTATAGTGAATTTAAGATATTAAGTTTAATATTAACTAGGCGGGGCTAGAGCCGGATCACATTTAGTGCCGGTTCGCGACTGTCTTTAGGAGTTACTATAGTTAATACTTTAGTTAAAGAAATAGACTTCTAAATCGTAGACGTAAATATCTTATTTCTAATTTGTTTATAATAATTAAATACGCTAAATACGTAATGTAACAACTTACGTAACGTCTTAATTTAAGGCGATAAGAAGCACTTAATTATACGGAAGTATAGGCATCTATAGTTACTTTTAGATTAATATCGTTAATTACTAGACACTTTAACTAGAATAATAAATATATACTACCTAACTAAACTAAAAATACGTCGGCTTTATAAGCGTTTCGGATACCCTTCAGTAAGACGTCTTTAATACTTATTAAATCAAGCTAGCTATAAGTATAACTCGGAAGTCATATTAAGGGTTAAAAAGATATGTGAGTATTACTAGAAATATATAAATACTTTATATAAGTTCCGCTTTAAGTTATAAGACAACGTCGACTTTAATTATATAGTCTACGTTAATATCGTAATATTTAAAGAATAATATACCCTCTATATAGTAGATAAGGTAACGGGTTTTAATACGGCGAAACTACTCGAAAAGACCCCCGGTTCAGCTACGGCTTAGGCTACCTTTAACGCATTTCAGTTAGTATAAATTAATTAATATATACTTTAGACCTCGAGATTTCGTCGTGTACGACTATAATACTAATTTTAATTCTAAGGAGTTTCGGAGTATACTTAGATCTATAAGTAATACCCCTAAGTTAGTACTTATTAAGGCACACTATTTAATTAATAAAGTTAAGTGATACTACCGCCTATTACACTGTGCCTATGAAATCGTTATAGAAGAGTACCCTAAGTTAAGCGACAAAGACTAACTATAAATAGTAATAAAAGTAATAAATAATATAATTAAACTTAATAAGCTTATCTTTATATTACTTGTTTTCGGCGTATACCTTAAAATAATAGAGTTAGACCCCCTAAATCCGTTAGTCGAGTAACGTGCGACTATAATTAAGAAAGCTATAAAGAAAATATAAAAATCTATATTACGTATAAAGTTAATAATATATTAGTTATATAAAATAACCCTAAAATTACTTATATTCACAATCTCTACTTTAATAATTAAGTTTTAGTATACTAAGAAGGTAAAAGATAGACAGGACCTTACGATTTCTTAGGTATTAAAGGAGAATTATATAAGATTAATATAAGAAATAAGAGAATACGTATATTCTAATTGACTACAATTTGTCCCTTTAAAATAAACACCTTTAGTATTAAATAATAAAAAGAAAAATTACTAGAAGATATCTATAAGTAATATCTAAGATCTCTAATTAGAAACGCCACTGAAATAGCACTAAATTTACCCCGAATCGCTATTTAAATTCTATTTACGAAACACCTCTTAGATTTACTAACTATTAATAACAATTACGATATTAAAGTATTTCTAACTAAGAAGGAGATAAGGGACCGGGAGTTATTTATTAAACTTCGTACTAAAGGGAAGATTATTACACTTAAGTTACTATTCTAGTAGTCTTAAAGGACAGAATACGAAGTACTTATTAAAAGGGGTGTTTTTATGTTTATTTATAAGGACGACCTTAAAGTAAGAGGTCACCGCATCTTTAAGTCAAGAATAATAGACGAGGTCAAAGGTAAGGAGACGTTAACTTTATATAAGAAGTTAAGACTAGTAATTTAATACTTTAACGACAAAAGTAAGAGAGAGATTTTAACTTAATCTCCGACAATCTAATAATCTAGCTAGTAGTTACTTATATTTTTGGCCACTGCCGTTAAGTACTTAAATCGCCTCTGAAACTAGTCCGAATCTTATCTAGCTATTAAAGATATTACTTAAACCTACGTCTAAGTAAAGACAAGGCTTCTCCGGGATATTTTTATATAATTACTAAAAGAGATCACAGGAGATTTCCCTCTTAGCACAGTATTTATAATAGTACTACTATTATATAATATACTTAAGTCTAGAAACTATTAGTTTAATATATACTATAAACATTACGTAAAAAACTTATAAATAAAGACTTTAATATACGACTTATACTTACTAATTAATATTAAGGAAAGTTATGACTTTAGTGTCGTAAGAATATAAACAAACGACACGTTAATTCTAGGAAATAAGGACTTCTTAGTAAGAAAGTAAAATAAGATTACTAAGGCCAGTTTTCTAACGAAGCCAATATAAGTACTACTCTTTATTAAAATTATTACGTTTAATAAGTGTATTATCTCTATAAACAGAGACAGCCTTTATATGTCACAGAAGGGTCAGGGAGTAAGGCTAGAGCTAGTTAACGTAAGAAAAGAAGACTATAAGAAGGCTTATAAAGAGTAATAACCTCGTGCGGCCTACTTTACTACTATTTATTAGCCGGAAGTAATATTTAATCTCCTAGTCGTAATATAATACTAAGATTCAATAAAAGACGACGTTAAGGCTTTAAACTTACGCCTTAAATAACAAATAAACAACTTAAAGAGAGGACTCTAATACGTATTAGTTAACTTATAGTCTATAAAGGTCTACGTTTTTATAAACAGTTCTTTTACTAATAATAAAGACTTAAGTTCACAAATAAGTTTTGTACTAATAATTAGTACCGAAACAATAAGAGATACGTAATTTACCTTAACTAATAATATCGTATATACTAGCTCAACAAAATATAAGAGAGTAACTTGTATAGTACTTACATTAGAGTTATATACTATAGTAATTAGCATTAATATATTAATTTCCCTTAGTACAACTATTAATATAATGACTAATAAGCTTAATATCTCACGTCTTTTTATTATTGTTTATACGGATTCTTTGTCACTTTATAAGTATATTATTAAGCTCAGTATAACGAAAGAGAAGCGCCTAATAATTAATATTATAACTATTCGTTAATTATACGAGCGCAGAGAGCTAACGGAGGTTCGATAGATCAATAGCGCTAATAATCCTACTAACGCTATAACGAAGAGTACTTTAAATAAGGCTCTTTGGGATTTTATTAATACTAATATCCTTACTATTAAAATAAAGGGTTAAGTTTAATAGTCAATTAAAGTCAATTTAGATTAATAATAGAGGGGTTTCTTATACTCGTTGATTTTCTTGTATATTTCTTTATAACTCTCACTTATTAATTTATTACTTGCGATTATTTTTATATTTAATTAATTTATAAAGTCAAAAATACACTTAATTTAATTCTAAACACTTTCTAATTTAAAGTACTAACGGGCGGCCTTACGACGACACTCTAATAAGAACAAACTACCGGTTTTACTATAGGGGACTACTCCTATATAGTAATATAAAGAAAGTACCGCCACAAAGAACTTACTATAAAGCTAATCCGAAACAGGGCTAAATACTCTATAAATATATATTTAGAAGAGCCTCCTCCTCTGCGCTATTACGGCGACTTTAACAGGAGCGCTTAATAAGAGGGGCATCCTCACTACTGTCCTCCTCCTTATTACGCTTAATAGCGGCGGCGGAGATAATAGTAAGGAGTTAATCTAAGATTAATACTGTCTCTTATATTATAACGTTATTAATACTTAAGGCTTTAATATTAAAAAGGAATAAGGGAGTTAACTTATTACTTATGAGTTAACTAAGCTAGCGATTTCCCGGCGTAAGGCGCGAGTTTCCTCTAATAACGCCAACGACACCTCCCTAATATTCTTTAGTACGCTAGCGGCGGCGACTAACAGTACCGAATCGATTAATTTAATAGTAATAACGATAGTTTTTTTATTTTCTGCCTCGAGGGCAGTAACTAACTAAACGTACTCCTCGGCTATAAACTAAGGGATCTATTATATATTAGTAACTATATATTCGGAGGGGTTTCGACAATGATTTAAATATAATTCAAAGGGAAAAGAAAATAAGAATACTTATTAAGTTATAATAAGACTTCTTTTCTACGTAATATACGTACTTCTTACTCTTAAGATTATTAAAGACGTAATCGTAAGACGGAGTCTTTGCGAGGAGGCGGACGCACTAAATATAACATTTTCGGTAGGCGACGTCGAGGGCTCTTATAAGAATTAGTGTAAGTATTATTTTTAGTTAGTATATTATTTCCTTACTAAACTATCTTTAAAGAGTATACTTACTTTTAACTTATTTATTTAATTTAATATAGTCTTCTTAGAAATATCAGTTTTTAAGCTATATTAAGCGAATTAGAGAGATTAGAAAGTAGTATACGTACGGTAATTATATATATATTAACTAAAAGAGACTCTAAACTTTTAGGAGAAAGCGACATATATATATCTATCACGTTATATAATATTAGGGGTTCTTATTATTACTAGTTCTCGCTTAGCCTCGCTACTGCGCCTCGCTATATTCAGACCCCTTTCGGGGCACTTTCGGGACACTATTAAATCGGGATTAGACAATACTAAATACTCTATTATTTTATTTATTATTTCTTATATATTACTAGTTATTTACTTCTACGTATATTAGAAATACTTTTTCTAAAAGAAGTTTTGCCTATATTAGTCTACAAGTCCCTATATAAGTATACTTCGGTTTGGAAAAGAGAGTGCGGGTTAAAGTCAGGGGTTAGAGCTTAGCCGGACTAGTTTCGGTAGAGATTCGGTGGGGTTTCTTAGTATATAGTCTGGCTCTCCTCGCACTCTTTTAAAAGACAGACAGATTTTGAACCACACTTTATTACTCTGTCGCTATACTCGCATTAGAATATATTCACATATGCGGCGTAGTACATGAACCGGTACTACACCGACAGGGTTCGTCCCTCCCACATTATGTAACGTAATCTCTTCTATTTAGGGTCGAATTTAAGTGTTTTAATAAGCTCGACGAGTGTTATATTATTATTAAGAGTATTATTAAGGACAAAATACCCCAGGTTCGCAAAAGTGATTCCGAATCAATTTAAGAGAAGTAAGAGGACTAATACTTACTTTATAAAGGTTAGCTTTATATATAAGAGAAGTAGGAGCATTTACTAATTCCTGTTTTCCCGTGGTTTGGAAGCTCTAGTAGGCCAGTAAGGCGTGTTACTATCTGTCCTTTTCTGTTAATAAAATGAAGGACTAAAGCTATAATACTAATTTTGTCTCTTTTACTTCCCTAGCCGTTAAAACTAAAAGAGATCTTTAATTTAGCCGTAGTAACCTCTATAATTAGCTTTAGTTTAAAGTACTCGAACATCTCCTTAATCCAAACTCTTACAATTGAAGCTACATTAGGTAAAGTATTAATTACCTCTTCGTTAGCTATCCGGAACATTCTTTTAAGGTGTTTTGACACTACTTTTCGTACTTTTATATCATCTAAGATAACCCATTTCAAGAAGGCGTTTTTGAATTCCTTCTGTCAAAAGGGAATAATATAGTTTAAATTACTATCTACAATCCTAGACGCTTGCGCAGGTTGTCTTATAGCCTCTATTCGCTATATATTACCTCCTTTGTTTAAGTAATAGTGATATAACAAGTATTTCTCTACGTTCTTAAGACTATTACTATTAAAGACGTACTCTTTATGCCGTGAAAATCGCTGGTCGTGATGACTTAATATTATTAGTTTAGGTTCACATCTCTTAATTAACGTTTCCGTAACTTACAGCCTTTACACGCCTAATATTAATGTTTCTTAAAGTAAGCAAGATTAATAAAAGTGTATCTTAACTCCCACACCTAAGACTTCTTTACTTTTTTACTTACGGGGGCAAGAGACTTTCCCCGGGGCATTTTCCGAACATCAACTTCTCTATTATCAAACAATAGCTGACCGTTAACGTAAGAAGAATAGTCTACTAGTAAAGCATCACTTGCAGGCTTATGAGGGTTATATAACTCGTTATATACTCGTGGAGGTCGCTAGCAAAGATCACGAAGAGATATCCCCTTAACTGCCAGATACGGGTTTTTCCAGGGGGCAGCGCTGAAGCGGAGCGCTACCGTTGCCCTAACTACAGGGCATGTAAGCTAAGGGGGCGGATAAACAAATAACATCAACAAACCTACTTTCTCCACCCAAAATCATCTACATTTAATGCGCCAACTATGCCCGAAGACGTACAAGTAGATCTAACTGATCCGGGGACCCTCAGACCGAAAGTAAAGCCTTTACAGAAGAAAGGCACTGAATTCCAGCCTATGAAGCTTGACGATTTTGACTTTGAAGTGCACCTACTAGAAGACTGTTCTCCGAATGATCCTATTACCCTCTTTACATAGTATTACACACTAAACATCGTCGATACGATCGTTTTAGCTACAAATTCTTATCAAAGACTACTCCCCGATAATGAGCTCAAACTAAACTCTCGTGTAGCGGCATAGGAACTTACCTGTCAACAAGAGATTTACTTGTACTTAGCCGTCTGTATTTACATGACCGTGTACCCCCTTAATACTATCGACGAGTATTGGAGTATAAAGAAACTTAGTCTATTTTATACTATTAGTAAGGTCATTTCTAGGAATCGATTCCAAGAGCTTAGGCGACGATTTCGTGTATCCCCTTGACTGCCACCAGAAACACCCTCCTGAAGGCCCTGTAAGGCTCCCTGTAACGAGCCCCTAAGAAGCGAGAAATAGTGTATGGTTCGGGCTACAGTACGCTATTCAATCACTAACTACCCCGCTATACCTTTTAGGGTTAGCGGCACGTGAGCTGTAGAAGGGTGCTTATGGCAGTCAAGGGGATACTCTTCCGATAATATAGGGTTATTTGAAAAAGTAAGTTCCCACTTATCTTTCGCTATATTATACTTATAATTAATAGACGGAACTATTGAATATACATATTTAAGAGACGAACCTGAAGATCTAGAAACTAGGCCGAGATGTTACTGTCGACGAAGCTGTCAAACACTAGACGATCGAAGTACGTGACAACTATACTAAATAAGCTAACCCCTACTAGTATTAAGATTTGGGTTATTATACAGCGAGGCTTCTTTTTACAGTGGCTGTACTATATACTAGGGAAGAATAGAGGTGCATTTAGAGTAGAAAAAATGAAGGAGTTAAATACTACTTAAACTGTAGTTCTATACCTTTTGAAACAACTCCTAAGGGCCGTATACTATGTTTACCTTAATAACTTGTTTACTTCTAACAAGCTCTTTGAGTACTTTCGGAAAGAAGGTTTCGCTGTTACAGGCACTTGTAGAACGTCGTCTGGTGTCTTACAGGATCTCGTGGACCTTAAGAAACAGTAAGAAAAAGGGCCGAATGCTATGCCTTAGGGGACAGTCCACGCCTATCTAATAGAGTCGAATATAGTTAACTAAATTGGCTTTCAAGATGGGGCTTTCGCTCTCGCTATGTCGACATTCTGGGATAGTAAAAAGAGGGTTCTACGGGCGCGAAAACGACCTAAAAAGATACCCGGAAATGCAAAAATATCAAGAGCTCTATTCAGAAACGATGCCACTAAAGAGCTTTGGATTCTAGAACTTTACGACGCCTACAACAAGAATATAGGAGCTGTCGATATCGGGGATCAACTTTAGGGCTATAATGCTGGCCTACGGCGCCTCCAAAGAGGTGTAATTCAAGCTCTCTATTAATATATGTTATTAGTCGTACTTAGTAACTGTTACTTGATTTATATACACTCCGGGTACGAGCTAGAGTCGGTTTCCTTCCGAAGTCAAGACGATTTCCGCATATAAGTGGTGGAGGCATTATTAGTTATGGGGAAGGATATACTAAGATCTCGCAAAAGGCGTAGCTTTGCCTTATCTAGAGACTCTTTAAAGATCCCAGTTCATCAGCATAAGTATATTAAGATGTTAACTTCATCTAACTGCGTAACTGGTAAAGGGGGGAGGCTCTGGGACCCCCCTCCTCAGAAGCGTGTTGCCTTGGAGGAAATTGCAGGTAATACTAGCCGGCCGAGTAAGAGGACTACTACTAATTAGGGCTGTAAACAGTGTGAAGTTCATATTTGTAAGAGGAACAATTGCTTTCTATTGTATCATAATAAATAATAGAATTTGGCTGCAAAATCTTGCTTTTCCAATGTAAGTGCTGAATTTTAGTGTTCTTCGCTTAATTAGGGGCTCGCTACAGGCTGTGTTACAGGGGCCTTTAGGCTCTAAAAAAACCCGTTCCGAATGGCAGTTAAGGGGATAAGAGCTACTAGAGCCAGTGATGCCGAAGCACTAGAAACCGACATTATACGGCCAAATATATTAAGAGCAGAGTCCGCAGATGATACTTCAACTACTCCAGGAGTAGCTCCATCGATTACAATAAGTGAAGTGTTGCAAGACATGATTTTAATAGCAATTCTGACTGTAATTACTGGTAATGTGCCTACGATGCTGAAGGCAAGCTTTTCTATATCCTGCCGCGTTTCACCGCCTAATTTTGGCTTATTAGAGAGGGTTATTCCGCCCTAGGGCTCGTCAAATCGTCAACCGAGACACTAAATTAACATTATCCCCCCTACCCAAACTGACCTTATAAAGACTAATAAAATACCCCTCAGCTTATCAGCCAAAGATTAGCTGAGAATATATCAACTAATTGACTTAGGGCTAGGGCTGAGCTGACTGACTTATAAGAATCTCTCAGCTGATTGGCTGACTTATTAGCCAGGTGGCTTATCGAACACTCTGACTTACCTCATCATCTCGATTTCAACCTAATTAGATCTTCTTCACATTTCACAGTCTAGTAACGGTCGACCTCGAGTACCCCGAATAAAGGGACGATTCGGATTGGATTATTAAATCGAGTTGAGAAATTCAAGTAGAGTCGAAGTGTCCATTGTCTTCGAAAGTCACGGAACGTTTTACTGCGCATATCGTTGAACGCTATGTGCCAGTTGCTATTCTTTTACCTCAACCCCAACACCCTAACGTTACTCCTATATACTTTTCTTTATTCTTAACCTCTTACTCCGCCCCCTCCTCTCACTATCACCAGAATCATTCCTCTTATTCACGAGAATACCGTCAACAAGCCATTAGAAGACTCTAAGACCACGCACTAGCTTTGCCTTCCTCGTCACTCGTTACGTCGAGCTCCACAAGAAACCCACACAACCTAGTAATTCCGAGCCTACTTGATGATACTATCGAGTGAACAGTTATATCGCTAGTCCGAGTAGGAAACTTTAGATTCTCAGGAGCGCTACTATACGACCACAGTCAGAAGGAGGAAGGAACGATCGAGTCCTGGTCGTACCGACCTTAAATACCTTTCGCCCTCTTATTCCCCACCGACATATTATTCCTTCTTACTAATATGGCCATAGTCCTTTCTTTGGAAGAGAGTAATTACTTCTCGTTAAGTTTAATTCGTCCATCTCACTCGCGGCCTAAGTTCATCGCACATCAAACGTTATACCAAAAATTTCCCTCGAAGACTAGAGGTGGATTTAAGACGAAAATTTTACTTACTAATTCTGTATCTTCCTCGGCTCTATCATCTCCAAGTACTTTACATGCCGACTCGACTACTCCTTCGTACTCTTCGACTCCTGGTAATAACTTATCGCTCGACGCCAGCTTAGGGGACTAAGACGACAAAGACTAAATTGTCTCTCCTTCCTACGCCGTAGGATATTACGATTAAGTAGAAGACCTAGAACCTCCAGCGAACCTTCGGGCAGGTGACTCTTATATAGTCCTACTAACTTCTAATAGCACTTCGACTAATATGTCGAGGCTAGAGTCTCCGGATCCAGTTAAATATATAGAGGACAATATAGCGGTACGAATATAGCCGTTAAAAAATATAAACTACTTATCGCATAATTAGAAGGAGGAGGATATTTAGTTGTCTCAGAAGTATATTATAACGTCTCACCCCCCCCTTTGGCCTACCCCCGCCTTTGGCCCACCTCGCTTAACTCACCGCTACTTATACCTCTCAACTTCAATAATTAATTATATCCTTATTCTTTAATCGATTTGTCTGAAATTTAGAATGTGAATTGTTTCGATCATAAAGCCTTAATATACTAAGTATAATATTATATATGCGCTTGAGGAGACTACAAATAATAAGTCAGTACAAAGGCATCCCTTAAGTAGGGTATTCTGAGGTCTACACTTCGTTACCGTAATACTACGACTTAACCACGTTAAGAGGCTACTAGTCACTTATAAAGACTACTTATAGTCGTAGAAGAACGATTAATTAATTAGATTTTGAATTAAGAGGCTCTTAGCCATAGAATTACGTACGTATAGATTCGGGTTTTTAGAGAGAGGCTTTTAGCTCTTTAAGGGGACCACAAACTACTCGGAAAACACTAGATGACTCGATTTTTGGCTCGTAATCTTATTCTTAAGACTAAGAGGCAGATATATGTCGATTCCGTACGTGTTAATTACGCTCGGTCTAAAGTTATACGGCCTTAGTTCTAAAAACTAGATATTCCGGCAATTAGAGTTATTCTAGCTAATTAACAATAGAATATAAACGAAGCCGGTATTATAGAAGGTTATAGTTTAAATAGATATATTATAGGGAGTATCGAAATACGCAAGGTTTAAGTAAAACAGCTAGGTTCACGTACTTAAACGACAATTATTAAGTGTATCTTTACAATTAGAGTTTCGACATAACCACTAGTAATTTACAAGGGAAAGTCGGTGTAATAATAATAGTTTCTATCTTAATTAGAGATATTCGATAATTAGCACTTCACAGCTACCGAAAATAGGTAGACTACTAATATTACGGCTTTAGAGTAGCTAAAAAAGGTGTTTATCCCTTAGACGTAACCACGTGATTATTTAGTAAGACTCTTTATCCTAGACGGCTATAAGAGCCACGAGACTATAGAATTCCTTTAGAAGTACCTCGAGTATAATATCTACCTCTTATTCTTACTTATATATACGTTACACGTCTTATAACCTCTCGATTTGACGATTTTCTCCGCACTTAAGTATACTTATCGGAAAGAGGTACAAAGATTGAGTTCTTTAATCGATTTTACACTAATTAGCAAGCGCAACTTTCTTATTTGTTATTAAAAGGCACGTTAAGAAAGTGTTATACCTTTTAATATCAAATCGGGGTGGAGAACTACAGGTTTATAGCCGGTATCTATTGCCAAGCCACTGATGAGCCCTTTACTATTAGAAAACAGTAATAAATCGACAGATCCAACGCTCTTAAAGCCTTAAGATACACTAATACTATCTTTAAAGGTTTCTAATACTTTAATTGAGTTATAGACTCCAAAGGCGTAGAAAAATCTATACTTATAGATTCGCACTCTAATAAGCGGGTTACATGACTAACTTCCGACATAACGTTTACTTTTTAGGAAGGTTATAAAAGGGATTAATAAGAAGGAGTACGAATTAGGGAAGGTAATATAAAGATTAAAGAGCTAAAAGAGAGATTAAAGTACTTGAGGCTAAAGAAAAAGAGGAAGGTTCAGACTAGTCTAAATTCTAAGTTTGCGACAATTCGTGCTATTAAAGAGGCTCAAATTATAGCTAGGGAGCGCCAGATTAAACCTAAAGAATTAGAATCAGGAGGAGAATTAGACTCTATAATATCTTGTATAAAAGTTGAAGTAGAATAGAGTTATTAAGTCTTGAATAGGAAGTGTTAGAATTAAGCGAGGTGGGCCAAAGGGGGGGGGGGGGGGGGGGGGGGGGGGGGGGGGGGGGGGGGGGGGGGGGGGGTGAGACGTTATAAAATCAGAAAGCGTATAGTAATAATACGAGATTAGAAAATACATCTTAGAGAATATAAACGAAGTTAAAGAATAAGTTAAAGACAGTATCTCCAAAATCACTTAATTAGTAGGTCTTAATAAAAACTAATCACGATCTCAGTCATCGGGCGTAGCTATACCCTTGCTGACATCCGCTAGGCTAAAGGGCTGTAATATAACTTAGTTATACGGGCCCTTACAGACTAGATTAGACAAGTTATTGAGAATGCCTCCTTTCTTACTAAGTAATAGTAGTCACATCTTAAAGTGTAATTCCTTTCTTAATAAAAAGTTAATTCTAAAGAAGCGAAGTATATTAGAGATAATACTTTAGAGATCGCTACTCGGGCAGGCAGTAGTTACAGTTCAAGTAAAGTAATTTCGTAAAGCCGGACGAAGATGCGACCGGCTTATTATAGGACGGGCGACTTCCGACTTTGTTACATTTTCTACCGCTTCTAAAAGAATGAGTAGGGAAAACCTTAGCTTACTTCCTTTAGTCTTACCCTCGGGATTGGCATCTCCCAGCACAGGGGAGGAGAACAGTGTTCGCAATAGCATATGTAGTATTTTGATACCCCCCACTTTAATAGTAACCGTACGACTTTGAAAATACGTCGTAGTAACAATATTGATTCAAAAATACAGTGCCGTAACCATATGATATTTGAATATTAGTTGCTACTGTGACGTATACTGGAATACGGAATGCGGGGTAAAAGGAGGGGTAAAAGTAAGGAAGAAAAGGGGAGAGCAGGGGGGAAAAGGGGTAAAACGTGACTTTGAAGTTTGAAAAAAAGGGGTTGAGGAAATGATGTTCTTGTTTGGGATTAGCGCTATATCTTGTCATACGGTTAGTATATTGCCGTACCGTACAGTATTACTAGTCCTCTTGTTAGTAATATACGTGGGCTTCAATACGTACGGGGTACGTACAAAGAGGGCTCAATACTGCGCTAGTAATACGGATAGTATACTATTGCGAACACTGGAGGAGAAGCATATTCATTTCAATGAGCAGGTCGAGCAATATATAGCGTTAGAAGTGAAGGGTAACGAAGACGAGGAGCCTGACTCGTATGCCATTAACGATTCCGACGATAGCGATTCGGACGATGGAGCCACTACGACAAGGGGGACCGATCCTAAGTGGAAATTACCGCTCATGTCAAGCAGAAAGGCTACACCACATGCGAGCTTTAGTGCTAGCAGCAAGCCGATTGAAATGCTACCATCTATGACGCTAAAGGACGGGGAAGACACCTCAGAACCGCCGGAGACAGCAGTGAAGCACAGTAGTAGCCTCTAGAACAGCGGCAAACTCTCCCTATTACCCTCACAAGAAACACTCAGAGACGGCTCGAGAGACGACGATGCGGATATAGACTGGCAGCTATCTAGTGCCTTTGTCAACCGCAAAGACAGCATAGCACTAACTCAAGAACAACTCTAGAACCTGCACATATCTAGATTATCCTCTTGTCTCAACGGCGATCCATCAGGCATGAGACGCACGCCCTCAGGCATCATGTTCATGCCTCACGAAGAAGACAAAGACGATGTGGTCACATGCAACCCCACCAGATGCTTTCCTTGCGCAAAGTATTGTTCATGCAAGACCGCGCAACAAGGTGCGGTACGGCAGCGTATCGAAGGTTACGACCGCTGGTTCGCCGGCCCTGCCGCAGCTGAAAGCTTGACGGCACGGCCAGTTTGAAGCCAAAATCCTCGATCTGCCACTCTGGATTCGATCCTCCTCGCTGAACATTATACACATGCTCAAACTGGTTTGCTTTCGGCCCACTTCATTTCGTAATAGATGCTCTTGAGAGCACGAGATTTGTTCCATTTGCATTTCCTCCATCAAACGCGCCACCTT
Organism: Leptodontidium sp. 2 PMI_412; assembly: GCA_021432625.1. Classification (NCBI taxonomy): domain Eukaryota; kingdom Fungi; phylum Ascomycota; class Leotiomycetes; order Helotiales; family Leptodontidiaceae; genus Leptodontidium; species Leptodontidium sp. 2 PMI_412. The sequence goes on along the minus strand of MU270667.1, from coordinate 22,822 downwards.
TCAAGCGAAACACTCTCTAGACTGCTAAACTCAGCCGTTCAATCCGTTCACTCAACTCTAGCGGCAGCCAGAAAGCACATAGGCTCGCGGCGACTCTTTCCCGTTCTGGATGTCGAATTGAGGCAGATAGAAATATAGCAGCCAGAGCTGAACGTATGTTGAAAACCTGCACCCAAAGTGAATTGTTCTGACTTATTGCTCTAGAATATAAGCGTGCTCTTGATAGTAATAACGGTGAATAGACGGAAATCTTCCATCTCGAGGAGCGGACGGCTCTGCATCCGAAGATCTCGACTAAGGCCTCGGAGACTGGGTCCACCCTTCAGCACCTGGAATAGCCAGCTCTTCACAGGGCTAGACTGCAAGCCGACCAAACAAAATTAGGGTCGGTGAACGTTAGGGCCGGAGTCGAGGTAGGTGCACCGGCTGTCCTTATGCGCAGAAGCGGTCCGCTGGGGGTCAGGCTGAAGGCGCTTCTGGAGTCTGCATAACTTCCTTCCAACCTCAGAACTCGCTTCAGCACCGACAGAGTCCATTGATACATCTTGTCCATGGTATGACGTTGAGGAGGGCCGCTATGTTGAGGAGACAACCGCGGGTCTTGGGTCTCACGAGCAGCACAGCGTGCCTTCTGCTCCCGCACAAGCCCAACCCCAGACCCTCCCTCAATCCTCCCCGCCGCTGCAAGATCAGACCCACCAGCAAGATGTCGGTAGTATCACTCGAAACATGTCAGTGGAGTCTGCACTCCACTTCCTTCCCAAGTCTTCCGATATCGGCGATGATGAATGAACAGATGAGAACATGGCTGGATTAAAGAAAGAACTGGGATTGGCTTTAGGAGAGCAACAAGTGGAGTCATCATCGGCCGGCACACCTACCTTCCCAAGTCCTCGCTCGGCTGAGGCACCACAGGACGAGATCCAGAGTGGAGAACGCAGCGAGACCACTGGTACTCGCCCAAAAGAGCTACGAGATACTTGTCAACGCGTTGCCCCCCGCGCCAGGACTGGCCAACAGGACAAGATTCCATTTAGACGTTCGTCCCAGCAGATGCGAAGGAATATGCAGGTACACAGAGCTTGAGCTGCCGCCTGTCCACCTGCGGGAGGAGCCTACTCGCCTCTGGGTCGGATCATATTCCAGCGTGTACGTATTACAGGCTGAGTCCTGCCTAGGGCTTGCCAAAAATCCAGTTCTAAGACTTGCCTTCTTGGATGCCAGGAAGCGCTGCTCGCTAGGTCTGACCACTCGAACGGCCCTGCTCGGCTTCGCTAGGACCTCTATCACTTGAATCGTCATCATCGCCGTTGCTTGACGGTTCGAGCTTCTCCGATACAGGTCATCCAATGCGATTAGTGCCGTCACTTTTAGCAACACCCTTTTAACTTCGTCGAATAGTGCACCTAGATCGTCCCTATGCTCCGGTGAGGGAGGGCAGCATAGATGACTTCCCATGAACAACTATCGTTCTTTATCTGGAGTAGCGTTATATCCTCTTTTGTTGTCCATTTAGTCCATTTAGCACGCCATTTCTTAGGCTTTAACGGTGCTTGATGTACCTTGGAATGTGCACCAGCCTCGTGATGGGTCGGAACCTTTGCCAGGGCGTCCCCGCTAGAACAGATGTCTAAAGCCAATCGGTAAGTGAAAGTGTTCCGAAATCAATGGCCAGTTTGAACTCAAGATTGTACGTCACATTATCCCTGATCCTGGTGCGCTTAAGAAAGCCTTAGAAGGGCCATTCCTGATACTCAGCGACTAGTAACGCCTCCGCTGCCGCAGAGAGACTCCGAGAAGTTCGTGAGACACGGTGCTGCTCGTTATTGATAAAGGTCGACGAACACCCGACATCAGCCTAGGGCTGCGTGTGACTGTTATTGGTGTTCACGGAATGGGGTTCGCTACTAGTCTCAGCATGTAGGTCCTAGTGCCTCCGTTTTGAGGGCTGATACACGGACGACCCCCCCCCCCCTGTTTTTATGGCAGAAAACACGATGTCCCCGCAAGTACTGCGGCAGTAAATTAGAGTGGTTGCACCTACCAAAATTAATGTAATAGTACTTTAAGATGCATTTCGCATATTAATGCTAAAACTAGAAAAGAGAGACTAATACTGAGTTGCCGGGATTATAACAAAATCATCGTCCGGAACGATAGCTCTAGACAACTGTAATGCTACTGGGAATCGAAAAGCACGTAAAGGTAAGGGAAAAATTCTCGTGGATATGTGTTGTGATTATTCAAATCACGATGCGTTACAATGTACGCGTTAAGAAAGGTACGCGATTTCGCGACTAATTAGGTGGCGCTGGAAGTCACTTTTCACCGCTGAATTTTAGGTCACCGCCCTAGGGAAGGGGGGGGGGGGGGGGTCATCCTCATAGTAACAGGGGGTCGTCCGTGTACCAGCCCTCTCCATTTCCCGCCCCGCTTCCCCGCATCAGGATCGCCGCTCCGTGCCGGGCCTGGTGGAGAAGGGTTCTTGAAGTATGGCAGTGCTCGTCGTTGACTAGAGTCGCTAAATGCTTGGGATGGGCCTTAGACTCAGCTGGGCTTAAGGGGTCTATGGAAGACGCTGTTTAAGATGTGTTCCGTTAGTAACTAGTTCTTTAAATTTCCAAAAACGGGGACGCTTGTAGCGTAACTACTTACCTTTAAGCCCAGCGAGCAACGTAGGACTAAGTGAGATTCTTAGTTAATCTTTAGTAATTTATGTGGAGAGCTCGTCGACTAAGTACTCGAAAATCTTCTTGCATTTACTACGCATGCTAGAGAGTAAATAGTAAACGCGCACAACGTCCCTTTCTACCTGTGAGAGCAAGTCTTGAGAGGATCGCTCGCAAGGCAGTCGTGGCATTGATATCTGTACATCGTCTTCGTTGACCCAAGAATCAGACCCGTTTAGATGTTCGCCCCATACGACTCGGTACTAGGTTGTCTTTGTCTAGCGTCCGAGAAGCCGCCGGGTGCGTATCTCACGTAGTCGAAAATAATGATGGTTGATCTCTAGTTGCGTGGCTAGTAAAGCCTCATTAGCCTCCTTGTCCATAGCATCGGTCGTGTCGTCTAAACCGTACCTCTGCCTGGTTCTGCTGATGACCCACGGCTGGCCGCCCTGCAAGGCTCCCCCTGCTGCCGCATTCTACCGCTCCCGCTTCTTCTACTAGCGCTTCCGAGTCTCCCGCTGCTCCTACTCAAGACCCTGTAGCAAAAAGAAAAGAAGAAAAAACCCCAACAATACGCCTCGCAATCTTAACTCCCCAATCCTCGCCTCGCCTATGCAATTGCCTGTTCCTCCTTCACTAGACGGTCGATTGCCGTGTTGAACGCCATGATCATCCCATCGTACGTTATATTATGGTCGTAGAAAGTGCCCGTGAAGATGTCCCCATCTCTAATTAGAAAAAGAGTAGATCGGAGATAGCGAGTCAACGGTTTGAGGTTCTCGAACTTCGGCGCAAACTCCACGATGATGTTCTCGAATCGGTTTTTGCCCATATCCCCCACCTTATTCCGAGCAATTTCTGTATATATCCCAGTATACCAACCTCGCAGTATATTTGTCTTCGGTCTCACCACCTTGCTGGGGTTTTGCCCGCCCGTACCTTGGTAGCCATATCAAATACACATCCATAATAAGGCAGACGCGATGAAGAAACTCAAGGAAAATGCAGAGAACTTTTAGAAGCTCGTCGTACGTTGCCACTATCTCTCAATCCAGTCAAGCTTCGGGTTGCTGACTATGTCTACAGACGGTGGACTAGAAGAATGGAAAGGCAGTGGCTGGGGATGATATACCCGAGATCTTGAGGACGGTGGAAAAGAAGACGTACGTAGCCGACTAAGTATTTCGACGGCGACGGTAGTAAGTGTTGGGAAGATTCCTAAGTTAGTATTCACCTCATACTTCGTTACGTGCGGCCTCCGAGGTGTTGGGACAGAAGGCACATTATATTTATTGGCTAACGATTATTATTTACAGCAGCTACTTCCATAAGAGAATCTTTTCAGTCCAACCGTACCATACTCGTTCCATTTGCTGCCAGTTTCGAATCGCAAAGTCGACATCTGAGAACGTTAGATGTGAGAGACTGCAGGGAAGTTGTCAAGCTCACGCTTCGGAGCAGAAAAGTTGGTTGGCGTTAGAGGTGGCAAATTGCTTTTCACAAGTCGCGCTTCTGGATCATTAGATGTGCCCATCGAGGTGTCGACAGAATTTGCTCAACTTACCAGAATGGCGGGAAACTAAGACTCGTTTCATCACCTAAACCCTCTCCTTTCTCTATCACACCACCTTCACTCCTCTCTTGTCTCTGTTCCATCCTAGACGTTGAGGTCATCTTCGTACTCAATTTACTCGACCTTGAATTCCTTCGCTTTTTCTCCACCACTGATTCGTTTCTGCCATCAGCATGCGCTGTCGGTTTCTCCATGGGAATTGTTTGTGGATAAGCTGCAGCAGACGAATTGGACATTCTGGCCAAAAGGGAACGCCGCCTTCTTGTCGGTACTAGGGACCTTAAATGCCGGGAGTGTTATGTGTATAGGTGGTTGTCTTCGCTTCTATCTCGACCCAAGTAGAATTTCGATGTGGCCGCACTGCATGTGATATCTAATTCATGGCTGGCACACTGGCAAGGATAATGCGGGGTTAGTGCGACTTTAATGTACAAGGTTCGCTGGACATTGTGAAAAATCAGCCCATGCTCGTACTCAATATGCTTTGGTAGTCGGGGGAATAGTTGTAGCCAAGACTTCTAGAGAGTTCTTCGATAACAGGGGAAATTGTCCAATAGGGTTTCCAAATTCCGAGCATTATTCCCTACTTAAGTTAGAGCAGCACCCCCTGCAGTGACAACTATTACCCCTACTACGAAGTACTGCGCGGTTTCCTGGACGGAGCTTTCGGATGGGATGATTCTGACGAGTCGGGATCGTCCCGAAGAAATTTTCCTTTGGGTGGAAATCAAGTGGTACACATTGTCGGTGGTTAGGTCATTTGCAATGTCAGGTGACCCTGCAAGAATGTGGAAAATTGGAGATAAGTGAGGAAAGAAGTTTGAGGCTCTTGGATATTCAATTTGTGAATGGGTAATGTTTATGCTTTGTTAATGCGAGAGCAAGATTCAAATCCCGTTAACTATTTTGGACATATTTTCTTCAATGTGACCTTAATGGCTTGGATCGAAGTGACGCGGGCCAGGCAACAAGGCAGCTGTCTTTGTCGGAGGCCGTGAGGCCCTCAATTGCGCTGTGCTGATGGGCTGTTGCTGTGGGGATCGACTCGGCGCATGGTCGACATGTGCTCTTCAATGTTCCGATTCTACACGGCTTAGTATATGCCGCAAGGCTTATAGGTGGTTACTCACAACGAGGACCGTGATCTTCCAAGCATTTACGATCCTCTTTAAGCTGAGAGCGGTATTCTCCTGGCGCGAGCGGTGTATGCAGCCTTCGAGATGTTGTATATATCTGATAGCGTCCGACAAGATAGCCACCTGGCTATGCAAGCGTGCAGAGATTGCGTCATGGGGGTCTCCCAGATCGGCTTCTCGATTGTCTGGAAGGCCTTGGGCAGCGCTTGCTCTAGGTATATACCGTGGAAGCATATCACCCAAAGCTGCAATCTCGGTATCCAACGGCGCGTCTAAGAGCCTCGCCTCGTCGCCGGTATTGTGGTTGTCGTCTCTGAAACGTGTACCGCCTGCCTCCGGTGTCGTACGCTCCTCGGTTCGAGATGATCCCGAAGGCCCGCGGCTAGTATCGCTTGCCATAACTACAGTAGTTGGCGTTTGCTGACAGAGATGCTTTTGGAGCTCTTCGGCTTTGTCTAAATCGCGCCGTATTCGGTGCGTGAACGCGTTCGAAAGTGGAAAGAGGGTTGTGCGAGAATGCGCTGGTGTCCCGAGAGCGCGCGACAGGCGTAAGGTAAAGAGGAAAATGCGAGGACGAGGATCGTGGCTATCACTAATATAATAATTGGTAATTGTACAGATTATAATGTAGATGGAGGATCTCGCCTTATATTCCCCTTAGCTATGAGATACTTGAACGTTGCGCTAGAGTTGGGAGGTGAGGTGGTGCGGTGTCTGGGGGTGAGGAAAGGCACTTTGTGCCTTTATAAGCTATGCCACAGGAAGTGACCCTGTCTGAGGAATCGCAGGTGATTTGTCGGTAATTGTTGATGGCGAATTTCGGAGACCGGAGGTGTCTCCGGGGCGGGAAAGGAGGAAAGTTGCATTTCAAGCCAAGGTCCTCCCACGCTCTCTATATGTTTGATGGATGGGATTTATAACACTGCCGGCAGCTGCTTTATCATTGGCTGCAGAAAACACCCCAAATACCCCTTGGATAGGCTGACTTCTTAACGTAGAAAAATGCTCTCGGACAGCGCCACCTGCCCTTATCGTAGAAGACTCTCCTTATTAAGCTTTGACTGCGCCTTCTCTAAGGAGGGAGGTAATATGTGTCTGAGCAAGATCTAAAATCTCTATCTTTGTGACGGCCCTCTCTTCCTGACCGTTTCCTGAGACTCTAGTCGCCCACACGACGAGGGCTTGCGGGATTGCGTTGAGGAGCATTGAGATCCCATCGTTCAGCCTTGATCTGTATTGACCTCATATTGTTTATTGGTGGAACGATGATGAAGGTCTATTCCGCCCGGCTAAGCCTAAAGGGCACTAGTACTATTTACTACGAGGGGGTGGTTCGGTTGGATGAATGAAGGCTATTACGCCCGGCTAAGCCTAGAGGGCACTAGTCTATATTATATAATACACTTCCTCCAGTGTTTCCATTGTCTCCTGAAGCCCATACAGAACTGCCTCTTCAATATTTTCCAAATCCAGTAACTTCCTTATTCAACGAGTTCTCATGTGGGGTTAATAGCAAGTAAGCTTGAAGTTCATTCCTCTAAGTGTTCAATGTCCTATCCTCGGCGACTGAAGCGAGACCTGCTGTGGACACGAGGGTGCAAGGGGTTAGTCGGAGTAAGAGAAAAGAAAAGAAATTTACTGTTGCGGGGTGTTGGCTGCCTGTGCTACCTCCGTTTCCAGTCGTCCTGTGGCTATTGCGAATTTAATCGTTGCTCGAACCGCGTACATATTTGGCGTCCATGTTCCCGGGTCAGATGGTAGCCCGGCCTGGTGGGCTGATGGGCTAGCAAACGAAAAGATAAGTCGCATGACTCTACCCTGTGACACATGCTAACTTCTACCGAATAATACCATCAGTCGCGAAATTCTCAAAGGCCTATGAAGTCAATTTTCCTAATGCCTCAAGTACAGCGTCAAGTACAGAAACTACTCGAAATAAAATGAGAAATCGAGTCAAATGTGAAAGAAGATGATCGAATGTTATGATTCTGAAAACTGACAACGCAATTGATTTTGAACGATTCGAAGTAAACAAAAACGATAAGAATGAAATCGGATTGCTGATCATCGTCACTCGAACGTCCTCCACTCAAATGCTGCTTCCAATTACCCGTCCAATGGGATGCTTCCTGCAACTTAAACAGCCATTCCTCCTGACCTCGTAGATTCCGTCCGGGGTCTTTAGTGCCGATGTCGCTCCTCCTCTTCTATCCTATTCCTTTCTGTGACGTCCTTAACCAACGCAGTCGCACCAAGAGCTTCCCCAACCAAGTGTGCAATGTGATGGTGCTTGTCCCCCAGCAATTCCTTCCCGAGTGCATACGCACCAATAATCTCCTCAAGCATACGGCGCTTGTGATGCTTGACTCTCTCGGACGAACGACTCCGATCTCGACCACTAGACCTCGGGCGAGATCTCGAGCGGTTGGCAGACCTTGAGCGTGACCTTGAGATGGACCTCGAGCGTCTCCCCCCCTTCTCCTCCTGCTGCTTGTACATCTCCCAAGCCCCAATAGCAATGGCGGCTCCGATACTGCCTTTCACGATGTGTGCCGTTTTGTCTTCATGATCCTGGTCGACGGCTTTGAGGAACTGATCCGTAGCTATGACTGCACCCGTTGCGCCAATTGCGACCTCTGCATTTTGCGCTAGATGATCGCCAGCCATGGTATGAGTATATGTATGATTGTGTTAATGTGTTTCTGGTATTCGACGAATGAATCGTATGATTGGGTTTTGATATAGAAGTTGAATGCAAACATCCGCTGTGGGTACCCGATACCAATTTATAACCCGGGTCAACTATCCAAAAAAAAGTAGCAAAACAAATGATCATAAGCTTAGCATCATGCTATACTGCTCTGTCGTGAGATCCCGGAATCGCAGTAGGAGGCTGAAAGCCTCACGTCCACTTATCAGATGATGCTGCACGCCCCATTCACACAAAATTGATCTTCGCCGAGTGAATTTAAACTCCGATTTGGGATTCGGGGACGACGAAGTATGTGCTGCAGACTCCACCAGTTTGTTGTGTGATCATCAGGTGACATTGAAAATGTTTGTCATATGGACGTGTTGTGATTGGACGTCCTGGAAACTCGAGCATCAGGAGACAAAAGCCTCAAGAGTGTTTCGTGTTGTGATACCTCTTGGCATCCCACAAGTCATGATCCTGGGGACCGAGTAGAGAGGAATTGAGCGCAGCGTTTGCTGTTTGCTGCCAAGTACAGTAAAAAGGCGAATTGAGCGTCCCTAGTTTTCAGTTAACTATTTTAAGCGGGGGTCCATTTCCAGACTCTTGTGGCTAGACACGGTTATACCAGTTTCCTAGGTCCAAATTCAGACACATAGAGATCCTCGACATTCTTTGGAGGTCTTATTTGACTCCTCAACTAACACGGAAAACGACGTAATACGTCATTATCGGAGCAGACATTGGCGTTACGAACCCAGAACTCGAGACATGATTCTACACACGCATCATACTCCAGTTCGTATCAAGCCCCATATCAAGCAAGCCATAGCGCCTCTCCACTATATGAGGAATCGTCAGACGAGCTGATCTTCGCAACCTAAGGTGATCAACCCAAATCGTAACACCTTCTGGATAAATAGCGCACTCCACGTGAAGGTATTAAAAACATGTCCAATCTGATTCAAACGTCTGCCGCATTTTACCCCACGATTTTTAAGATCGACCCGAGCTTCGCACTTCAAGTCTTGGCCGGACAAGGCTTCCCAAGCCTCAGTGATTATCCTCCTCAGCTGGCCTAAAATTCATGCAAAAGGCAAGTACGACAACTTGGTGTGCCATGTCGTCACCTAATATTATTCCTACAAAGCCCCTCTCGTAGGACGGATTGGTCCCAAATTCATGTGCGCCATAGACAGCACACCATAGCGTCAGCCGATACTTTCCCTAGACAGCCCCTCGTAGAGCAGTGCAACCAAGCGGTGCTGCCCGGTGTGGATACGTGTGCGAGTGTGTGTGTGCAATGCTCTGAACAGGATTGACCTAGCCAGTCGCAACACTTTTCAGAACCGCATAGCCGACCTAAATCATCCCCTTTCCCCTCGGTCTTCCGACGCTAGATAAGTAATATAAAATACGCACTTACTTTTACTCTATGCGTACTAAGGTAAGATGCCTATAGATTGCAAGGGGTACCTTAAAGTCTTGCAAGATAGATCCGAATGCTCCCCGATTCCCTTCAAATAAAGAGCTTCCTATTTAATGTTTACATTTCCCTAACTGCATGTTCCCGAACAACTTATCCATCCGACCTATTACTAGAATTAGAGAATTCAGGGAATATGCCCAAGTCTTCGTCGAGAAATAATTGAGCTTCACAATATGATCTCCTTAGCTAAACGACGGCTGAGCTGCTAAGGAGGTGGCTGAACGCACTCAAGAAAATCTTTCAGCTGTTACCTAATTGTCATGAAATGAGATGTAAAACAGCCTTACTTAGTTTATAAGTTCAAGTGAGAGTTACTAGGTCACGTTGATATAGAGATCTATTGGTGGCTCGCTCTTAATTTATATTAATACCTTGCAATACTCTCGCTATCAGATACATTTGTTAAGAATACGGTTCTTTAATCCGTCAGTTTAGACAATATTAAAATATCAAATCCTCTATTTCTGACACACGGGTATAGGTATATCAAGCAACAAACAACCATGGCGGCCCAGAACAAACTAGGCCTCGTCGATGACGTCAAACTCGCAGCCGGCTCCGTCGGTGCTATAATCGCTATCGACTAAGTCGTGAAAACAATCGACTCTGAAGACTATAAAATCCCACACCTCTTCAAGGCTAGTGTGGGAGCCGCAGTCGCCGTTGGTGCCTACAAGCTTCTTCGACGCGCCGAGGCAGGGGGTGGAGCAATTCATCTTAAGCCGAGAAGTTCTTCGCCGCATTCGAAGCATCATAACCATCATATTTTGGAGGGAGGTTATTAGAGCGTATAGCTTAGGGACCGGGTTGATTAGGGATAAGAGACATCATGTTGCACATCTGGTTGGGGAGGCTATTGGAGCTACGGGATTGTTGCAAGAATTGAGAGGTAACGTCCCACCCCCCTATTCCGGCCACCCCCCCATTCCGGCCACCTCGCTTAATTGCAACACTTCCTGTTTGAGACTTAATAACTCTATTTAGCGTCAACTTCTATATAAGATATTGTAGATTCTGATTCTCCTCCTGATTCTGATTCTTTAGATTTAATTTGACGCTCCTTAGCTGCAATTTGAGCCTCTTTAATAGCACGGATTATTATAAACTTAGAATTTGGACTAGTCTTAACCTTCCTCTTTTTCCTTGGCCTCAATTACTCTAATTTCTCTTCTAACTCTTTGATCTTTATATTTACCTTCCCTAATTCGTATTCCTTCTCGTTAATCCCCTTTATAACCTTCCTAAAAAGTAAGCGTTACGTCGGAAGTTAGTTATGTGATCCGCTTACTAGAGTACGAATCTATAAGTACAGATCTTTTCGTACCTTTAGAGTATATAACTTAATTAAAGTATTAGAAACCTTTGGAGGTTCTATTGGCGTCTCTTAAGGCTTTAGAAGTATTGGATTTGTCGATTTATTACTGTTTTTTAATAGCAAAGGGCTTATTAACGGCTTGGCGATAGATACTAGCCATAGACCTATAGTTCTCTACCCCGATTTAATATTAGAAAGTGTAAAACTTTCTTAACGTGCCTTATAATAGTAAACAAGAAAATTCCGCTTATTTATTAGTGTAGAATCGATCAAAGAACTTAACTTTTATAGTTCTTTCTAGTAAGCACGCTTAAGTGTAGAGAAAACTGTCAAATCGAGAGGTTATAAGACGTGTGACGTATGTGTAAGTAAAAACAAGAGGTAGATATTATGTTCAAGGCACTTCTAAAGGAATTCTATAGTTTAGTGGCTCCTATGGCCGTCTAGAATGAGGAGTCTTACTAAATAGTCACGTGGTTCTGTCTAAGGGATAAACACCTTTTCTAACCACTCTAGAGCCGTGGCATTAGTAGTCCACCTATTTTCAGTGGCTGTGAAATGCTAATCGTCGAATATTTCTAATTAAGATAGAAACTATTATTATTAGACTGACTTTCCCTTATAAATTACAAGAGATTTAGTAGAGGCTCCAATTGTAGAGACAGATTCGAGGATTGACGTCTAACCACGTGAACTAGGCTGTTTCCCTTGAATCTTACGCTTTTTAGCGTAGCCTACAATTAGACTATTAAGACTATAACCTTCTATAATACCTGTCTCGTCTATATTCTATCGTTGGCTAGGTGGAATGGCCTTAATAGCCGGGATTTCTAATTTTTGGAACCAAGGCCGAATAACTTCAGAATAAGCGTTATTAATACATACAGAATCGACGTATATTGTTACGACCTACGATGCGCCTCGCATTCTAACCGACACGGGCTCATAGCATCGCTGGCTATGCGACGGCGCTAAGCCTAATAGGGAAGACTTAGTAGCGAGCCTGCGACATGTAAATGAATAGCCCCCGACTACGCTAGGCCCTATTAAGAGGCTCCTTTATGTATTTATACTCCAGCTCCCCCTTATAGAGAGCTCTCCTTTCCTTTTTGTCTTTTCTTCTCGATTCTGAGCGTAGTATTAGGCCTAAATATAAAGCTAGAGTCTACTCGCCGTATTAACCTCTTATTAGCCGTAATATAAGAAAAGACTAATACCCCTTCGCTATAAAGCGTTATATCTCACTCAGTCTTACGCCTTGTCGACCTGCCCTTATAATAAGTTAATAACGAGCCTTAATACCTTAGCCTATTCGACAGATAAGTACTTCTCTGCCCTAGTAATAAACTGTCCTAGAGAAAGCTAAATATTCTCTCACAATTAACTTGCCTTACTATAACTTAACGCGTGTTACTATTTTAAAACGTATATCTAATTAATAAATCGATCAATAACTTCAAACACTTCTCTACCTTCCCCTACTACTACTACCGACCTCTCCCCCTCGTCGGCGAAGCTCTAAAAAAAGGAGCGCCCCTATACGGCTAAGCTTTACCGACACCCCTATCCCTTCAGTCGAGACTCTCTCAGAGGAGCCAGAAAGCTTTAACGGATTCGACTTAGACTTAGAGGACAAACCCTAGTGTTTCTTTGACACGTCACTAGAGCCTACTAATATAGAGGGCCTTACCCCCACTTAATAAACTAAAGTGAATTAGTTAATCAAGGACTTTATTAGCTCTATTATCGCCGCCGCCGTCACATAAGCCCTCACTTAATATACTATCGATAACCCTCGCTAAGAGACTAGTACTCCCTCTCCTTCTAACTAATTAGTGTAAGCTCTTATAGTAGACTTTTAACTTATCGCCGACTATTACCTCCCTAAGTTAAACCCCGCCATCCCTGCCGTCGAGCCTAATAAGGTCAAGTACCCCTGTACCCCCTTTAGTGACTATAAGGGCGAAATTAAATACGACGCCTAAAAGATAAATATAAAACTCTTTATTTAGAAATACTTAAGGAACTTCCTTACTAATAAATCGTAAGTCCACGCTTACTTTAAGTATATAAAGGGAGAGGCTAAGACTATTATTCTTTAATAAATAGACCCTGACTTCGCTAGAGATTTCAATAGAGCCGCCAATGTCTTAAAGGCTTTAGATTAGCGTTTCTTTAATTACAGCCGAGTACAGGCTACTAAGCTTAAGTATAACTAACTATAAATAAGTAATATAACTTATAACGAGTTCTATATAAAGTTCACAATATACGCGGCTACTAAAAAAATCTCACTTAATTAATAGTTCGACGACGTATATGAGAAAGTCTTAGATAAACTTAAGTATAATATTTAAACTAAGAAATATAAATTTACTAGAGATTATATAACTCTTAACGAGTTCTTAGTCGTCTTAGATCGCGAGTTACGGAATATCGCTACTAAACGAGCTAATAGACGTACTATTACTACTATCTACGAAGCCCCTTAAGTCTCCTTTAATAATACTAATACTAGCGACTCGCGCGGTATCTTAAAAAAGGACAGCTAGCGTTCGACTTCACTTACCCTTACTACTCACGTATAGAAACTACTAACTCTAAGACAGTCGTCAGATGCCCGCTAGCGTACGCCCTCTCCTTCGCCTGTCTTGCGCTGACTTGAGTCCCCTGTACCTCCTCTTACACTTAAGGACGTCTCTTCTAACACTTATCTCTACTATAATAAGACTAGCTATTAAGTTAACGACTGCCCTAAACGCTGTAAAGACTAAGCTCTTAATAAATCGATTTCTTAACTAATCGTCGGCGAGGAACTAAAGACTAATAAGCTCTCAAAAAACTCTTAGGCCGTAACAAAGACTTATACCTTAATATAAGCTATAATTTATAAAAGGACTTAATATTTGATTTCTATACTCTTATTAAAGGACGACAATTCTTAATTAGTATTAAACTAAGAAGGAATAGATTCTTTATTAAGACTCTTATATATATTAATAGTAGAGCTAATATTTTTAGTATTATTAAAACCTCTTTCGTATACTAACTCGTTAAGTAATTTAATATCTCTTTTATATCCCTCCCTTAGTTAATTATTTTAACTAGTTATAATAATAAGAAAGGCAAGCTAATTAATACGGCCGTCTTACTTACCTTAACGATTAACCGCCGGCGAATTAACTTCCCCTTTCTAGTAACTAACTTAAGAAACACTAACGTCTTAATTAGTCGGAAGTTCCTCGAGTATTACGACTTAAAGTAGTCGTATACAAAGAACTATAATCGGCTAAAATAGCTATTAAATATACCCGTCTAGTCGTACTTTAATTAACGAGTCTTTGTCGATATTAATTATTCTAATAAGTTAATTATTAAGTCTTACTAACTTAACGCAGAATAAAGGGATGCCTTTATAAATATAAATAACTACTGCCGGAGATAAGCTAAGCTTACGGCGCTCGACGATTCCCTTAAGACAAAGGCCCCCGTCTAACTTACCGCTAGCGTCTCGCTAACTCGACCCTCGAGCTTTACTAGAGAAGTTAAAGAGCGCTTGCGGGTCATAGAAGAGTAATTAAACCCTTTAATATCCCGTAATCTAGGATTATTACTTAAGGACAAAAAAACCCGTAGAGCCTCTCTAGTAAATCACTAAATAAAGGTACTTATTACGAAAATCTTCCTTATATTAGTAATAGCGATATTTACGACGTACTTCTGACTTAAGAGGGCTAAGAAGAATAAAGTATAAACCTTTATGACATTAATACTTGAGATCGACTAAGAACTAACTCGTCGCCGGCGAGAGGCCCTAGACTAGCTAAGCGTCGAACTCGCATTAATAAATAAAGACTTAACCTTAGAGGAGGCCTTAGAGGCTAAGTACGCGTAAGATAATAAGTTAGTAAGTAAGAAGCTCTTAGTAGAGTACTAAGAGTATACTCCTCTCTTCTCCTAGCGAGCCTCTGACAAGCTACTAACACATCGCTAAAGTATAGACTACTAAATCGAGCTTATTAAGGAGAACGACTTATCCTTTAAACCTCTCTAGTGTATAACTAAAGAATAACTATTAGAGACTAAGTAGTATATTATTAATAATCTATATAAGGGATTCATTAAGCCCTCTAGTATACTATATACGGCCCCTATTCTCTTCGCCAAGAAAGCCGACGGCAGTCTCCGGTTATACGTCGATTACTGGAAGTTAAATGCCCTATTAAAGAAGGACTTATACTTGATCCCTCTAATTGACGAGATAATAACACGTATTTATAAAGTAAAAGTCTTCACAAAGCTTAATATTTAATAGGCTTTTTATTATATTTATATATCCCCCGAAAGCGAAGACTATACGACTTTTTACACTTAATATAACACGTATAAGTATAAGGTCCTTCCCTTTAGCCTTATTAATAGTCTAGTGACTTTCTAGCGATTCGTTAATAATATCCTTATAAAACACCTCGACGACTTCTGCGCGGCTTATATAGACAATATCCTTATATATTCGTCTACTCTAAAGGAACATAAAGTCTACGTCAAGAAGGTTATAATAATATTATAAGTACACAGACTTTAGGCTAATATTAAGAAGTCTGAGTTTAGTGTATAAAAGACTAAGTTCTTAGGATTTATTATTAGAGTTAATAGCGTGGAAGTAGACTTAGAGAAGATTAGTGTGATTAAGGACTAACGATACGCCGACAATATATAGGGTATATAAAGCTACCTTAGCTTCTATAACTTCTACTGCCGGTTTATTAAAGACTATAGTCGTATTACACGTCCTCTTACAATACTCACTAGAAAGGACGTTCCCTTCGTCTTCGACAACGCCTATAAAAACGTATAAGAGACTCTTTAGGAAGCCCTCCAATCTACGCCGGTTCTTCGCTACTACGACCTTACTAAGTAGACACAGCTAAAGACTAATTCCTTAAATAGAGTCGTTACTAGGATTCTATCTTAACTATAAGAAGACAATACCTTTTACTCCGTAAGATACTTCTTTAAGATTATAATAGACCCTAAGCTTAACTACTCGATCTACGACAAAGAGATACTAGCGATTTTCTGGTCGTTTAAGTAATATCGCCTAAAGCTCTTAAGTGCCTAGAAGAACGTCCTTGTCTATATAAACTACTAGGCCCTAAAGTACTTTATAACTACTAAGGACCTTACGACTAAGCAAGCTCAATAAGCTGAGTTCTTTACGGATTTCTATTTTACGATTATATATTATACTAGGACGACTAATACGTTAGCTGATACCCTGTCTCGACGAGATCAAGACTTCACAGTAATAGAGGCACGTAAGTAGGCTATCCGCAATTAATAGTTAATTCCGACTAATAAAATTAACTCGCGAGTCGCTAGCGACCTTTAACTCTCCGCCGTCGACCCTATAGACGCTTATATTAATGTCGTAAAGACGGTACCCCTAGTATTTATAAAGGCTATAATCCTAGACCACGATATTAAGACACGTGACAAGCCAGAGCTAAAGCCGGAACCTAAGCCTAATACAGAAGTACTAGTCGACCTAGAGACCCCTATACTAGAAGAGCTGGACCTTAACTCTATAATAGCCTATAACGTCGCGGAATACGATGTTATTAATTAAGTACTCGTAATTAATAAGTCTTCGCCTTTACTAGAGCCTCTCTAACAAAAAGCTAAGGAATAATTATTAAATTACGAGCTAATAAACGACAAGTTACTTTTCTAAGGACGCCTAGAAGTGCCCTTAGAGCCGCTAGAGCTTCGCACGACACTTATCTGTTATATATACTCCCAGTTATTAATAATATACGCAGGGATTAGGAAGATAAAGGCATTACTAAGCCGTAAATACTATTAGAATAGCCTCTCTATAGACGTAGCTTAATATATAGCGAATTACAGTTGCTCTTAATAAAAGGCTAAAAGAGATAAGACTCTTAGTTTCTTATACCCCTTATTAATCCCTACTCGGCCGTATTAATACTTTATAATAGATTTTATAAAGCTACTATTAGACAAGTACGGTTATAACTTCGCTATAGTTATTATTAACCGCTTATTTAAGAAACCGGTCTTAATACCTTATAACAATATAATTACGGCGAAAGGCATAGCTACTCTCTTCCTCGTCTATTAGACTCGACACTTCGGTATACTAGACTCTATTATCTCGGACCGCGGACCTCAGTTTGTCTCCTCCTTTTAGAAAGAGTATTATTATATCCTCAAGACTAAGGTAAAGCTAACGACGGCGTATAACTTAAACGTTAACGGCTAAATAAAAGTAACAAACTAATATATTAAGTAACGGCTTCGTCCCTTTTATTACTACTACTAAGACAATTAGAGTGACCTCTTATTAATTATAAATATCGCTTAATTAACGTTACCGCACGAGTTCTTAGGCCGCTTGTCTCCTTTTTAATTACTTAACGGCGCTAAGCTAAGGACTTCCTAGGACTTAGTTAACTTAAAGCCGCCGGCTATAGTAATAGAGAGACTTAACTGCGAGGAGGCTCTATAAGTAGCCTTATAAATAAAGGAGGTTATAGAAGTCGCACAGTTGTCCCTAAAAGACTAATAAGAGAAAATAGAACGACTAGCGAATCGTGGACAACGTACTGTTAATTAGGACGTTAGCGACTTAGTATTAGTCGACACTCGGAACTAAAACGTTAACTGACCTTTAAGGAAGTTGTTTAATAAGTAATACGGCCCTATTAAGGTAATCGCTAGGGAAGGAGAGAGCTAGAGAGTTGAGTTACTAAAGGACTAGTCAATTTACCTCGTTTTCCACTTATACTCGCTCTATAAGTACGTCGATAACCCCCTACTAAGACAAGCTAGAGCTACGCCGGCACTTATCCGGTTACTGCCTGAGTAGGATGAGTGGGAAATTAAAGGCATCCTTGGCTCTAAGGTTATACGAAACAAACTATTCTATTATATTAAGTGGCTAAGCGCTGACGAAGACTTAAAATAGTATTTATACTCAGATACTATAACGGCTCCGTATATAATTAAACAGTTCCACCTCGAGCATCCTAACGCTAAGGGCCCCCCGAGAGCTCTCCCTAAGTAGCTAAAGGCTTATAACGCAAGTATCGACAACTATAACGACCTCGAGGACGACACAGTCATAGCTATAACTACGCGGACGCAGTTTTTTAGGAGGGGGGGGTAATGTTACGACCTACGATACGCCTCGCATTTTAACCGACACGGGCTCATAGTATCGCTGGCTATGCGACGGCGTTAAGCCTAATAGGGAAGACTTAGTAGTAAGCCTACGACATGTGGATAAATGGCCCCCGACTACGCTAGGCCCCATTAGGAGGCTCCTTTATGTATTTATACTCGAGCTCCCCCTTATAGAGAGCTCTCTTTTCCTCCTTGTCTTTTCTTCTCGATTCTGAGCGTAGCATTAGGCCCAAATACAAAGCTAGAGTCTACTCGCCGTATCAACCTCTTGCCAGCCGTAACATATATTTGCTTCTTAGTCTTAAGAATGGGATTCCGGGCCAAAAATCGTGTCATTTAGTGTTTTCCGAGTAATAAGTAATCCCCTTGGAGAGCTAGAAGCCTCTCTCTAAAAACCCGAATCTGTGCGTGCGCAACTCTATAGCCGAGAGCCTCTTAATTTAAAATCCAATCGGCTAATCGATTCTCTACTACTATAGGTAATCTTTGCAAGTGGCTAGCGGCTTCTTAATGTGACTAAGTCGTTGCGTTGCGGCCTTGAAGAGTAGACCTTAGAACACCTCACTCACGTGATGCCTTTTATACAGACTTGCCATTTGCCACTTCTTCTAAAGCGCACATAACGTCATATTCGGTATATTGAGGCTTCATAATGTGAATAAGTTACATTCCAGATTTCAAGAAAATCGATAAGAGGATTAGAATTTAATTAATTGTTGAAGTTGACAGGTAGGAGTGGCGGTGAGGTTAAGCGAGGTGGCCGGAATGGGGGGGGTGGCCGGAATGGGGGGGTGGGACGTTATGGAAGAGGGGGAGGGGAGGGGGCGTAAGTGAAATAAATACTATTGACTTTAACTAGAACGGCTTTTATTATTATAGTATTTAAGTAGTTTTGTTAGTAAAATTAATAACCTGAACTATATAAGACTTACAATCTAATAACGTCCTACCCCACCATTTGGCCCGCCTTTTACACCAAAAAACGAGATTTTTAAGTACAAATATTTAAGGAATTAATTAATAATAAAACATAAAAATTTTATATTTGTATTTGCTATATAATATCAATTAATTTAACAAAAGGATTTTGGGATCTATTAATATTTAATTACGTAATATTAAATTCTAGTTTTTACATAGTAAAAACACCGAAATTCACTTATTAATAACTTTATAAGCAATATTTTAAATACTCTAAAACTTTTAATAGCGTAAGTTTAAACACTAATCTTGGATTATTTTGAGTTTTAAAATATTTATATTAGTAATAACGTTTTTATTAAAGATTTAATTTTTCTTATACAAATTTTTTATATAGGGTTTTATAAATTACTTAATAAAAAATTAACAACTAATTCAATTAACTTTAAACTTGGGAATTTGAAGCTTCTTTATAACATATAAGTTTATTAAAAGTTTTAAAAGTATTCGTTAATAATTAAAAAAGTTATTAAAGAAAATTCAAAAATCATTTTTGTATTAAATTTATTAGCGAAAAAAATATTCAACTTTAAGTACTTATTTTATAAGATTACGTAATACTAAATACATGAAACTTTCATAAAATTAAAGACTATCTTAAAAATAATCCGATTCTTTAGTTTTAAGTTATTCTATTAGAGTTTAATAAAGTTATTAGTTATTTAAAGTGGTGAGTTTTGGTATAAAAGGGGTGGCCAAATGGGGGGTGGGCCAAATGGTGGGGTGGGACGTTAAAATGTGCGACAAGCCCCTATAAAACACAGTAAGCCGACTGACAGTCTTCGCCATGGTCTTCGTGGTAGTATGTCCGATACTTATTAGCTATGGAGACCGCTCTTCTGGGGTTTCCGGGCAAGACGGTACCGCTGATACGTTAGGCAATGCGAAAAGAATTCATGTTGGTAGTAGTATTGCAGCCAGCTTGACAAGACGACAGGCCGTGTGCGGCACTTGGCAGACTGTTTCGGACGTCAAGAGTCAGTGTGGAAGATTTGGAGGGTTTGACCCTTGGTGCGGCCATATGCCACTTCAGCTCTGCCTTCCGCCAACGACATTTGAGTAGTGGATGCTGAGGGGGTTAGATCATAGCCCGGACAAAATAGATCCTCCACACGTATTCTTTACGTGCACTCCGAAATCACGTCTTGATTTTGGACAGGATTTTGTTTGATGTTGTTGGTATAGATTTGTTAACATTCGATTCGTAAAATACAATTTTGGTGTGATAATCAGCAGCCATGAGCAGCTAATAGGCTTAGGAAAGTGGGCGACCCTGAAGACCCTGACAGAAACGCCCAGGACGAAGTACTTTGCTAAATCGGGGAAAGCCTGATTGCTCCAATCGCATCCTCAGACTGGTACGATTGAAGACGCGGAGATTCCTCCGCAAAATATTCGTCAAATATCCATGAAGCCAATAGCACATCTGCAAAAATCCCATGTGCCAGGCTGGACGCACTTTCGTACCTGGGGGAATCGTAATATGGGAGCTGATCGGCAATTGTGGTCACTTGGCACCTCGACTGTCTCGACGCAGGGATCATGCCCCAGCCAATCTTGGCAAGGAATGTGTCACGGGGAGCCAAGATTGGCAGGCCAATTTCTGACTTACGATTCCTACGGAGTAGCGCAATCAAGACCTGGCGGACTCGTTGTTTGAGACACCTTACCCCTGCCGAATGGGTGTGACATTGGTATCGCTCGGATACATTACTGCTCAAGCCGACCGACCACTCTCCACGGGCGTCCTTCGAAAGTGGAACGATGCTCATATTGTTCAACCCATGCGCCAGAAAAATACACGGTGATGTCGGCCGGTATAACGTCCCGTGCGATATCACTCGCCGGCGACTAGTATCTGTTGGCTTGATCAGCGGGCTGAGTATGTTTGGGTTCAGAGATCCTGGCCAGTGCGGGATATGAGGTAGATATTGAACAGTCCTCAAAGGTAAGCCGGGCAATAAAGTAGAGAGCTAAGTTGATCGTCATTTCTTGTGTTTTGCCTTTTGCTGATTTCCCTGCTGACCTCCAGTCTGTCTCCAATACGCCGCGACTGGTCCACTTCGAAGATGGTTTGATGTCTCCGGGGCAGAAGTTGCGAACTGTAGAAAGTACTTCATTCTTCCTTATCCTATCTCCTAATCCCCAATCAGGAGATCTATCGGACTGCATCCTAAAGAACTTCGAGCCTTTTCCATAATAGCCTTGGCTGCTTACATGAAGAGCATTGCCCACAGGGACAAAATTGTTCACAGTGACAAGTGCTTCAATTGTGTCCTCACCCGTAATCAGATGCGCATTCTTAATGAGAGGACGAGGATCAAATGAAGGTAGGATTTTGTTGAGTGGTTTCTTATACTTGTCGTACAAGACGTCGAATGTGAATTCTGTCCAAGGTCGTTCGTCTCTTGCAGAAGTTCGGTGGTTGTTCGTCCTGTCTCGGCAGCTTCTTTCACGACTTGATTGGTCTCCTGGCTCAGTGTAGCCATGTGCTGCTGCGTTATTGTATTCTGCTGAACATTGATCGCCGTGGGTTATACCGTCTCTGCTGTTGTTTTGAGGTCGCTCTGGATAGTTATAATAGCTTAGACGACGACGCTAAGATCAGGGGTATTCAAGAACTTAGAAATCAGGACGCTCATGGCTGCGTTCATAGTCTTAACAAGAGGCTTCGGCACCGGCTGGTCTCTAGTAGAGTCGATACAGACGAGTGCTTTCCTGAGGTAATCGCTGACGTATGCAACATACTCTTAGGGGTCGTTGAGCCATGCTGCCACTTGAGGCCACGGTATCGCTATACTGCCTATGTCACACCGGGCAATGCGCATAAGCTCAGGCTTCTCAACTGGCCAAAAGGAGGGCTGCTAGATGCGGTTTTCGTTGCTTAATTCCAAAAATTTCGATCTCGCTGTTTGTGGTGTTTTTGAAGAAATAAGGGGCATGTAAATATTGATAGCTACTTATGGTTAGGTGATTACGTACTGACCAATATGCCGCATGAGCGACCATTGGTCGCTGGGATCGGTCTATGAATAAATCAATCAATCAAGAGGGGAGAGCTAATTATATGGGGTGAAGACTCGCACATAGAAAGTTGCCTCACTTTGCCCGCCACCCATAGACAGCCGTCATCTTTACAGTCTGCGATAGTTTCCATCCCGCATACTCCTTTTGGACATCAGGAGGCTCCCCGATGTTGACAGGCCAACCCGCTTGCTTTGCATGGTGTTTGTTGCATCAGTTAATGGCTAGACCTCCCATATCGCAATACTATTCAGCTCGAACTTAAAACATCATGAGGCATTCATTTAAGAACTCAACATTATATATTATGTTTACTACTACTTTTGCACTTTTGAAACTATTTCGGGTATCATGACGAGAAATTGAAAGCCATCAAGTAAGTTGCGATTAATACATTCCATATCATTTTATCGCTGAGCCATTATAACGCAGCCAAGGAAAACAGGGAGTTCAATCATGTCCGTCCGTTTCATCAAACAAGCGTAGATGCTCAGCCAAAATTCTTCGTCTTCCGTCTTTCCCGTCGCCATTTTTCCTCCGCGGTTTCCTAGACAAGTACTCGGAGCCTTCAAGCACACACGTCAACTAAAGAGGACACACCAACAACAATTTTCGTGATTTCGATTTGTGCTCGAAACCACCCCAAACGCGTATCAAAAGACTTCCTAATACCTACTTATTCAGACTGAAGGGTCTTTTCCCCTGATATCGAGCGTTGACGCGCTCTTTTGATA
>MU270666.1:0-39764 GCA_021432625.1 Leptodontidium sp. 2 PMI_412 | reverse complement strand
ATGGCCAAGAGCCTCTTGATTCAAAATCCAATTGGTCAATCGTTCCTCTACGACTGTAGGTAGTCTTTGCAAGTGACTAGCAGCCTCTTGACGTGGTTGAGTCGTGGTGTTGCGGTGACGGAGTGTAGACCTCGGAATACCCCACTCAAGGGATGCCTTTTGTACTGACTTGCTATTTGTAATCTCCTCAAGCGCACACATGATATTATACTTAGTATATTGAGGCTTCATGATCGAAACAATTCACATTCTAAATTTCAGAAAAATCGATTAAAGAATGAGGATATAATTAATTATTGAAGTTGAGAGGTATAAGTAGCGGTGAATTAAGCGAGGTGGGCCAAAGGCGGGGGTGGGCCAAAGGGGGGGGTGAGACGTTACTCTCATGTCTCAATCGATGGAAACCGTCTGAAGCCAAGTTTCATAGAACTTACATACATCAACAACTACCGAGGTGGACGCATCATGCTGCTGCAAACTCTTATTGACCTCACAGTTCACGTCCGGTATCATCCCGATCTTCAACATCGGCTGCCAGAAATGAAGCAACTTCGCCTTCAGGCTGAGCACAACATCCTTCGAATGGTCAACGAAATCTCGCTCAGCACAGCAGATATACTAGTAGAATTTGAGGCGAGGAGGAAGAAGCCCTGGGAACACGTCGAACCAATCACGTTTTTGCCCATTGCGTATTTTTGGTCGGTACCACCGCTGAGGATCGCGTTGAGTGCGAGGAATTTGGGGGATGAACAGAAACAGTTTATAGCCGGACAGATGGCGTGTGTATCTTCCAGAATTGGTATTAGGAGACCGTTACGCGATAAGTGCTGCCAATAGATCCAATAGAAGATATTATAAGTACTGAAAGGTCATGACAAGAGTAGAAAATCACTGCTATACAAGTCAAACCTGAGAAATCTCAGCAAACAGCAGATACAACCAACAATGTGCTGTACCACCAAACTCGAGCAGCTTCGTCCTAATCAACCAGTGTGTACCTTGGTGCCTGTTGTGCTAGTGAGTCAGACGGTTATAGCACTAAATCGGATGTATTTCTTAAATATAAAACCATCCACCGTAGCTGGGAAACTGCTTCACCACGTCGCAGATACGTACTTTAAGATTTTCACGTAAGCTAGATCCCACTAATTTCCCCCTTCTGAACTCCGACCAAAGCAAGTCTTGCAGTATCCATGTTAAGTTATGCTGTTGAAGGAGTTCCTCTCCTCAGAAGCCCCGCTTATGTCACAAAGCGCTCAAACAACTCATCCTGTGGCAAGTCTACATACTCGGATATCCAGCTCCTAGCTGCTTCTCAACACAAGCATTTGCTCAACCAATCGAGTCCACAGGTGGAATCATCACACCTTCGCATTGTCGGCTGAATTTGAGACATGTGTATAGACCTCGGCAGCATGTGGCTTTTGATCCGGTTGTTTCAGATTTGGAAAGTTGTTTCTAAATCAGCTCGGGGTCTTCATACTAGGATGAATCTATGGGCGTTGTTAGAACTGGTTTCGATATATTGATCTCATAAGGAAAGCTCACATGTGGATCCCCATTTGGACTTGCACTTGTCTCCAGTCGAATTTCCTGATGCACTGGTGCTGTCTCTTCCAGAGGGCTTCCAGTAGATCAAGAGCTCGATCAGCGTGCTGTGATTTGTTAGCTCCAGACCATATAGAAACACGAGTAACATACGTACGTAAATGTTGGAATCTGTATCGGCCTTCAATTTCGCCCGAATCAAGTCTTCAGCGACAGGGTCGTTGTAGATAGCAATTCCAGCCATAAACAATCCCCAATACAACCCCATCTCTAGGCCATACCCCCTCGGCATCTCTTTGGCGATCTCCAAGATATCGGCAACTGCCTCGATGACCTCCTGTTTCTGAGGATGCTGGCCAAGAGGATCGAGGATGTGGTTCATGTATATGATACAGCCATCCTTACAGGATTTAGTGCTGGAGAACGCTTCTTCTTCCAGAGTCTCGGCCACTGTGAGTTTTCGAGGACGTGCTTGAGTTCTCCAATCGTTGCTTTGGTCGCGCAAAGCCGGGGGGCATCCTTGCCACCAGGCCAAAAGGTCATCATGGATTTCGGTGGCCTGTGCAGTAATCTCGTGTGGCTGTTGAGCTCCGAGGTCACTCATCGATAGAGCGGACAGACGTGAAAGTTTTGCCATGAATACCATTAGCTCGTGGAAATGATTGGTCACGACATTCCCAACATCGTAGTAAGGCCAGCGGCGACGAGGTGGGTTTTGATTGGGATCTTGATTTGAACCATCATCGACCCAGTAATTGCCTTGGAGGAGTGGGCCACCGCCGGAAGATAAAGATCCAGATATGTCAAGGAAAGAGAAGAATCGAGTTAGATACTCGCTGGTCTTGGGGCCTCCACGGAAAAGAATAAGGTCTCGGGCTCCCTGAAGATGTTCAAGCCAGAGAGAACTTTCAGATTGACATATCTTTATTGAGGATTAGCCGGGTTACTTGACATACTTGGATTTACAACCCACTTCATAAACACACAAGAGTAGACAAGCACCCAATGTAGAGTCTGCACGAGCAACGATGGGGTCTGAAAGGGTCGAGTTGAGCTCGCGGAGAGCCATAGAGTAGTGGTTGGCGGCAGTGATGACATGTTGAGGCTGACTGCGAGATAGATGACCAGCAGCTAAAGCAGTCATAGAGTAGAGCAGGGCGGGGGAGGAGCTTGCCAGGGGAATCAGATCCTCTTGGAAAGGGTTGTTTTCATTATCGTTAGAATAGGCCAGAAAGCGGCAGCAAAAGGTGATGAAGTGGTGCATGTAGGGAATAAAAGAGCGGTCCAGGTTCGGGAACTCGATTACGAAGTTC
The DNA here is from genome assembly GCA_021432625.1 of Leptodontidium sp. 2 PMI_412. Lineage (NCBI taxonomy): Eukaryota > Fungi > Ascomycota > Leotiomycetes > Helotiales > Leptodontidiaceae > Leptodontidium > Leptodontidium sp. 2 PMI_412. The sequence goes on along the minus strand of MU270666.1, from coordinate 36,903 downwards.
TGACGGGAGAGCGTGTTCAGCTGGAGGCTCTGCTCTGAGGTAGAGCCGGATGTCGAGCCGAGCTGCTGGCGTCTATGAAGAATGACCTGCAACTCATCACTCCAGGTGCACTCTCGCCGCAGTCTTTGGCAGCGGCCACAAATCGGCTTTGCTTCGTCGCATTTGACTTTGCGTTTGCGACAAGTGAGGCAACCTAGAGGCAAGGCAAGGCGTGTTAGCAGAAAGCCAGCCAGCCGCGAGAGTGAGTCGAAGTTTTCCTACCTGTCCGTGCCCTCGGGGTGGGAGCCTTGATACCCATACCTGGAGCCATCTCGTCGTCGTCTTCACGCGCTCGCAAGAAGCATGCCGGCGGCGCTGTACTGCTGAGCGTGCTTGCTAAATAGTTCGTGGTCCTCGAGTCGCACAAGCAAGGGTTGGGTTGAGTTATGTTGGTGGTGGGATGGATTGTTGGTCGAGGCGGTCCAATTTCGTGACCGATGAAGCGAGCTGCAGCCGTGCGATTGAAAAAAAGCGATATTCTGTAACAACTACAAGATCTTATGCCTTAAAAATAAGATGGTGCCTTCCCTCGTTTATTCTAATACTTGCAGGACTTTTGTGAATTGTTATCAAGTGGTTACGTAGTAAATGCAGCGGGAAGATTCGTGAGGCCAAATTCTCGTCACAAAATTGAGCCCGCCTCTATTGGCTGGATGATGTTGTGAAACTAACCATGTTGACGATCCTTGGACTCGGCACTGAATAAGCCACAGGTACGGAAGTACCGCGCTAGAGCGGACCAGCGTCTCAAAATAGACTGGCGCGCTTCAGGATCACGGGCAAAGTGGGTCCTGTCAGCTAATGATCCGTATCGAATCACCTCTGGCAATTACTGAGGGGCATCACGTGGCGAGAAAGAATGCAGCCCTTTTATTGTCATGAAGGTTCGAAAGCGGAGTTGTTCAAGTTTGAACTAATTCAGTGAGTATGACTTGAAGTAACTATTCTAAATGATTTTTTCCGGCCGAGAGGCCCTTAATCGTGCAGCCGGCAGCCAATTCAAGACTTGTCGAGCTCTCATGTCAGCATGCATGTAGACGTCTCTAAACCAAACTTGAATGGAAATCTATTCACCAAAAGCGCATCTAGAGGAGGATCAACAGAATCCATAGAGATTGTTGAGAGTGGGGTCGAGTTGAATCCTTGCGGGCTCCGTGGCGCTGCTGACCAAGGCCATTTAGTACTTGTCACAGACATTCTATCTAGGCGTCTAATAGACACAGGTATCGTTCAGACGCTGCTGCACCACGGTGCTGAATATAAAATGATGCATGTTGGGAAACTTCGAGGCGAGTATGTCGCACTGATATCATCAGATTCCATTATTTGGGGTATTATTTCAACATACAGCTTGTTGATAGCTTCCATCGCTGCTATAGGCAAGAGTATAGCTAGTCAACTCCTTGGTGCTTTGACGGCTCGTCGAGGCCAATGGGAGTACCATCAGACGGGCAGAGTGTGTACATCTCATCTCAGTAAGGTAGTGCAGAGAAAAAGATGAAGAATGCTTCTCGGAATGCTCTGTTCACACTCGGGAACAGCATAGGCCACTGTTGCCTCTTTGTACCATTAACGGTCTAAGAACGCTGGACAATAGTACATGACGAGGCTCGTTCTGCAACTTCAAGAAACCTATTGTTAGCCAAGAGTTCGTTGAAGAGTCAACAACGACCTGATCGGATCCGATTGGCAGGTCATCTCACACTACCTGGGAATTAAGTTTGAACAATAAAGGAAAGAAGCACATGGGTGTTCCCTGAATGCATATAGACTGCCGAGGCCCTTGCCTAATTGCGAAGTTTAACCGGAGATCGAAAAAAAGATTGGCACTTGCGTTTACCCTTGCGTGATAGGGGCTTGGCCTGCATGCTGCTGACACCTGCATTAGGTTTGCACCATGCGATACTACCAACCCCGACCTCATTTCGCCGAGTCCCCACCGCCACCACATCAGAAGTGGACTTTGTCCAGGGGAGCAGTCGAGATCGAGAAGGCTTACGATTCTGTCCCTGCGCGCCGCGCACATCGACTTGCTTTCGCTGTTCCGCGTTGCAAGGAATGTTGAAGGTGGAGGCGAGATCAATTCCTGATGCGGGGAGCCGATTCGAACGGACCTTGGTACGCTTTCCGGCCGTTCCGAAACCTGCTGAACGGAAATGAGAGCACCTGGCTCTCCTAACCCTTATTGGTTATAATGATAATACTAATCTGAGAATTCTTACAGCTTGTGGCAAAAGCAGCTTGCGATAATAGAAATGAGGGGATCACGCCTGAAGATTAGCGGCTCTAGTGCTTGACCGTAATCACTATACAGGTTTCTACAGACTCTGAAGCCTCTATTCCTATTAGAAAATACTTGGACATTAGTACAAGTTAAATTAAGAGTGTACGCTTAAGCCAGCGACATGGGTGCTAATTTAGGGGGGCGCGCTATAAGTTAGTGAAGCGTGCGCTAAAATGTCACAATGGGATTGATTAGCACAGGTAATTCAGCACGGGTCATAGTAGATCAAAATCTTGCCCGTCGAGTAAAGCACGAATATAAAACTTAAAGGATTAAAATAAATAAAGAGAAAAAAAGGTATAATTTTTAAAATTATAAAAACTATAATATATTAAAGTAATTATTTAATATTTTACAATTTATTTTATATAAAAATAATAAAGTTTATAATTTAAAAAATATAAATTTTAAATCTTTTTATTTAATTAAATATAATATATGATTTACTTGAATATAATTAAGCTTAAATAATTTATTAAATTTATATTATATAATTATAAGTTTATTACGCTAAAAAAGTATTTTCATTTAAAATATAAATAATTTTAATTTTATAAACTAAATAAATAAGTCCGAAATATAATTATCGCTATTATAATAACATTAAATTCCGAGGCTAAATTAATAAAATAATACAGTAAACTCGACCTTTTTTTTTTTCCTGTAAGTAACATTGGATCCTTTAGGTCTTACATCCGTGCCTTACTCGAGGACGTTACTGTTCTGGCTGAGTTCCGCTTCCGCTCCACTCCTGTAATTCTAGCATACCCCTCCCTGCCAACCAAGCTAGACAATTCTTGCTGACGGTGATCATAGGCGCCTTCCTATCTCAAGCGTGCTGTACATGAATCAGTCAGTACATCCCACAGAGCTAGAGCAGAAATTAAACAATGTTTATAAGCAGGTGTCCCGAGGCAAAAAGGGAGAAAGGTACGAAGGAAAGGGTCGCCTTTGTAAGTACAATACAAAACATAACATAATATAACATTAAGCAACATATTATGTGCACAGAAGATGCCCCAGCCGAGCAAAGTTGATAAGTCCCCGGCAGAACTGTGTCAGTTCGCGGCGCTATCTCACTGAGTCGGGTCCACCAGGTCCCAAAGACGAAACTGACCCACAGACTCCCCACAAAGTTAACTAACTTCCCCACAACTATGCAATCCCAAGGCAATTTCAGCGGAAGCGGAATCGTTCCATGAATTGATGCGGCTAAGGTGGGGTCCAAGCGATATATCCACGCTTTCAATTTAACGGCTGCTCGAGATAGACAATCATTATTAATACGAACCTACAGAGCTCCATTTCTCATCTTCATCCCTGTTTTTTTGGAATCTTTGGGGCCTCGTTATTTTCCTGCTAAACAACGATGAAGTTCATTACTCTTATCATCGTTCCTCTGAGTGCTTCTCTCATCACAGCACAATTCCTGCACCGTAGACAAGACAGCTGCACAGTCCCAACGGTCAAAACCACAAGCGGCTTCGTTTCTGGTCACCCAGCTTCCAATAGCACTTGTGTTTCTGAGTATCTTGGTATTCCATTTGCGAATCCGCCGATTGGTGAGTTAAGGTTTGCTCCACCAGAGCCATATACAGGCAATACAAGCATCGATGGCAAAAATTTTGGCTTTTCATGCCTCGCTATTGCATCGCCCACCGTATCAGCTCAAGGGAATGTCACAGCTGCTGGAGCATCGGTCCTTTCGTTGTTAGGGCAATCAGATCTTGCTGTGAATGAGGATTGCTTGACCCTGAATGTGTGGGTGCCATCGGGAGGGGAAGAGAAAAAAGCTGTACTCCTGTGGATTTTTGGAGGAGGCAACGTAGTTGGAGGCGCCAGTCTACCGATGTATAGTGGGCAGTATATTTCCGAGCAAGGTGGTGTGATTGTTGTGACTATTAAGTAAGTCTCTAAATGGTCACAGATAGTTCATGAAACTGATAATCAAGTTATCGCCTCAACATTTTCGGTTTCCCAGGCAATCCTACAGAGCCGAACGCAAATCTTGGATTTCTTGATCAAAGACTCGCCGTCAAATGGACTCGTGATAATATCCCTGCCTTCGGTGGAGATGCCTCTCGAATCACACTATTTGGCCAGTCAGCTGGAAGCGCCGCAATAGATTCTTACTCCTATGCATACACTGAAGAACCCATTATCGCTGGCATTATCCTACAATCTGGGTTCGCGAATCAGTTTACCCAAATCCCTCGAACAGTTGGAGAACGCAGCTGGTTCTATGTCACCAACGCCCTTGGCTGTGGTGACAGCTCCTCGGACCCGAATAAAGTTCTCCAGTGTATGCGTACCAAGAATTCGAGTGACATCCTGGCTTTTGCCCCGCCCTTTGCCGGAGCTGCACCTGGAAACGGCACCTTTGGACCTGTGGTTGATAATATAACTGTCGTCTCCGATATGGCAGCTCGCAGCAGGGCAGGTAATTTCGTCAAAGTACCTGTTTTGATGGGCATCACGAACCACGAAGTGGGGTTATTCCAAGTTCTTAGTACGCTGAGCAATGTCACCCAGACACAGGCGTACTGGGATAATTTTTCAAGAACAGTATTCGAATGCCCTTCTAGTGCACGAGCCAATATAAGTATCCAACAAGATGTCCCGACATGGAAATATCGTTATTTTGGGGATTGGCCGGATATGCAGCTTATGACTTCCCCGGACGCTGGATCTTGGCATACTATCGATGTGCTTGCGATTTTCAATTACTCTCCAGAAGGTCCTGGGATCCCTGGAGAGACAAGCGAGCAGATTGCTAGCGGTAGGTATGTGAGAGGTGCATGGGCAGCTTTTGCGAGGGACCCAAAGGAAGGATTGACTAGGTATGAGGGTGGGTGGCCGATGTACGACCCGGGAAGGGATACTTTGGTCCGGCTAGCATATAACAACATGGCCGGGATGAACCTGGGAAATCCGTCACTATATGACGATGTGTGTAATTCGACGTTTCCTGTTAAGGAGATGGGATCTGGCAACGGAACAAACTCGACTCTACCGACTTCGGGAAGTGGCAGTCCTGCGGGGCCAACCTCAACTCCAACGATGATAAATAATGGGAGCAGCTTAAGCAGATCTTTAGCTTTTGTATTCTTTATAGCTATCGTCACAGCTTATATCTAATTAGATACGGTGTTACAAGGTCCTCCGACAAGTCTAGACTTCCCGAATCACTTGACACATTTTGTAATTTTATATATTTGCTGTGAGTAAGCTATTAGAAAGATGCCATCTCAGTTGTTTAAGGTTGAGGGTTTAGATTAAAGAGGTAGAAAGCCAACAGTCCAGGTCGCGGGCGGCGGCAGGCTACCGAAGTGGCTCATCTCTGTCCTTGCCTTTGGTTTGTTTGATATTTCGATCAGTCTCACCGGTCTGCCTGTGTTTTTCCTGGCATGTTCTGATTGGGCAGTGGCTTCTCGTTCTCGGACTTTGTTGCTGACGTCAATGAATATTAGATCGTTCTCATGTCTGTATCCCGGACATTTGACATTGACTCTCTGACACCGTCTGCAGTCCGGATGTTCTTGATCGCACTGCTTACTTTTTCAACACTGACAAATATTGCTATTCTTTGATTTATTCACTGACCAGAACGACATACCTTGAGTTTCATGGACCGACATCGATAACACCCCAAACTTCGCTCAGGTCCTAGCATTGTAGCAATTTTGAATGCTGTGGTAGTGCACTTCTATCAGTGTCCTTGTTCCAAGGATCTTATACAGGGATCGAGGAGATGTTGAAGTAGGATTCAATAGTCACAGCCCCTCTACTATGCACTGCCGGATCGCCAGGAGTAGTGGATAGTAGGTGTAGTGCTTATTCGCAGCCTAAGTCCAGAATCCTAGGGTTGAAGATCGTCGTCCTGCATACAGATATCAAATAGTTTTAACGCTACTACAACGTAAGCTAAAGAACCTGTCAGAATTGGTACAGCCCCGGTAACACTTACTTACTCATACTTTGGTGCTCGGGGTAGCAGTTGCGCCAAGCCTTTTAGAGATTTCATTCGAACAAAGGCACTTGGACCAATGGAAGATATAGACTTCGAGAAGCGCTACCCAAAGAAAGGCGACGGTGTGGAGACTTTGGAACTGATACCCCGAGGACGAAGTACTGACCTGTAATTTGGGCGTCTGTTTCAGAGGAACGGTATGTTAACATCTCAATATTAAAGTAGGCTGAGGAACGATAGGCAATGACAAATCTGTTGCTATTCCGTGTTATCTCATACTTCGTACCACTCGAGGGTGTAGGATGCTTGGCTGGCGATCTCGATAAGAGAAATCACCATACGCTAAAATGTCGAGTTTCAGAAGTCCCTTTGGGCCTAATGCCCAGTCCGTAAATTCGAGTAATTCGGGCATGGCTTTTGAGAATTGTTCGTCAGCTTTCTCACTGGCGTTGTCTCGAACTGACTGCATATTCACCCAGCCCGTAACTCTAATGGAGTCCGGGTGTGGGGCGCGGGTTGAAGTCAGGCTGGCCACTAAGTCAGTCGAGATAAGCCAACTAAATCAGCTGCGCGCTTTAACGTCAGCCAGTCAGTTCAAATATATTATTAAACACGCCAGTCAGTTGAAGATATTTAGATCAGTTGCTTATAAGTTAATATATATATTTTTAGTAATTTTTAAGTAAGGAGTAGTGTGATATTTACCTTTTTTAGAAGGGTGTCATGATACCCGGGATATTTTTGGTAGGGGCGGCCGCCTCGCTGAGCTAGCTTTTAGGCCTCTGATTAGTAGATATTATGACTAAGCACAACTTTTAGGAAAGTTTAAATACCCAGATCATAGAATTATACGTATTTTTATTATTTATCGTTATAACCTCAACAAAATGGCTTTATCTCACGTATCCACTATTAATTTGTCCGATATAAACGAAAACATAGCATTTGTAGCACCTTCTCGAGTTATTCCGAACGTTCTAGCTCAAATGATGGGCAAGTCGACGCCTGAAGGGCCGCTCTAGCTAAAGGTGTTACAGGACCGATATAAGAGGCCTATACTATACTATAATGAGCTCTACAACCCCTTCTAGCCTCAAAAGGAGAGCAACAAAACAGACTACTCTTTATACGACTTTAGAGAGCCTCTCTTTGACGATCGGAAGCCATACTCCTAGAGATTTACAAGAGGAATGGTGCTAGTAGGAGCCTCTAAGAGATCAAGAACCGTTTGGGTGTAAAAGCTTAGCTATACTCTGTCAAATACTCTCAAGGCTGGGAATCTAGTGTATTGGTGCTGCAAGCTTTGTATGTATTCCCTATATAAATCTGTAGAGTACTTGACTAATTAAGTAGGCCATTACGATAAAATCTTTAGCCGCGAGTTAGAATTTCACTTTAACGCTAATACTCTTAATAATATAAAGCGCCATCTCTACGAAAAGCATATGTTAGACGAAGGAGGAGATATATAGAGGCAAAAGAGTATAGCGGAGACGTTTTAGGCGTCCGGAATAGTTAATAATACGTATGATTAAGTTATCCCTTTTCGTCAGCAAGAGTTCTGTAATGCCTTCCTTGAATAGATCATCTACGACGGCGTAAAACACCGCAAAGCAGCCTCTAAACGACTGATCCGGTGCTTTAAAATCGCTAGTATAGATACTATAAAAGCTATACCTTCGTTACACTCTACTATAGAGAGCTAGATTCACAAATACTTCGCGCACTTTAAACCTACGGTTATTAAAGAGATTTGCAACGCTAAGTCTAGGGTTACTATTACCTTTGACGGCTAGGGATCCAAGAGAGAGAAGATCAGTGTACTTAGTGTTGTTATACACTTTATTAACTATGACTATCAGGGTATTACACACTTAATTGGGCTTCCTAAGCTACCAGGCCATAGCAAGACTAGTGTTAGTATATATCCCCTTCCTTAATACTCTCTTTAAGGCTTACCTTTTATAAAATAGTACTCTGTCCTCCTCCCTTTACTTGAACAATTCGGAATCACAAAACACAACCTTAGTTAGTTCGTCCTTAATAATACGACAAATAATAATACTACTCTCGCAGAGCTTGGCCGACAGTGGGGATTTAATCCCGAAGAGAAAAGATTACGTTATATAAGTCACGTATTTAACCTTATCGCTAGAGCATACTTATTCGGTCAAGATGAGGCTTCATTCGATCGAGACTACAAGGAGGCTAGCCCTAAAGGTAGACGTCAGCTTTGGAGGCGCCGTAGAGAGGTTAGAAAGCTACACAACTTAGTACAACACGTGCTAGCTTCAAGAAAGCGTACAGAGCTATTTATGGACCTCCAAACAACACTTAATACTAGCAAGGCTAAAGGCAAGGAGTAGAAGCTTGTTATTGACGGAGGAGTACGCTAGAATGCTACATACTCGATAATTCGTCGCGGTCTTAAATTACGTGAAGCTCTTAACGCATACGCCTTTAAACTACGTGTTTTTACAGAGCCTCTAGATTAAGAGATATTCGCTAACGACTACTTGTCGCCATCGGAATGGGAGACCTTAGAAGTGATTATAGACTAACTAGAACCGCTATTCCGACTCACTAAAGACCTCGAAGGCAACGCGGACCTACAGGAAGAGGGAGATACGCTATCCTATGGAGCTCTTTAGGAGACGTTACTATGTTTAGAGCATATTCTTAGCCAATTTAAAGAGCTAGAGCTACGAGCTAAACGCGGAGAGTTCAACGAACACGAAGGCATATAATAGTCTATTACTTTGGCTTGGGAAGCTACCTTGAAATAGTACAAAAAGACCGACAATTCTGTTGCGTAGCAAGCCTCGATAGTGCTCCACCCTGGCTTTAAATGGTCCTTTTTTGAAAAGAATTAGACTAGAAATATAGCTTCTTTTGTATTAAATGGAAAGGCCTCATTCAAGAGGTTATAGGAGAACGAATACAAATCACCTGGAAATGCTCGTGGCGCTACTCTTTCCCCTGAGCCTACTAATCAATAGCAACCTCCACGCTCTCTTTTAAGAGATATTGTTACAAACGCTAGACTAACACCAAAGCGCGTTACTCCAACGATTACAGGTCGTAGAGATCAATACTATTAGTATCTCCAAGAGGGGCCAGTTGACGGAATCAGTGCGTTAGAGTACTAGAAACAAAAGAAGAAGGAATAGCCTAAATTAGCAGCAATGGCGTTTGATTTTCTAGCTATTCCAGCTATGAGCTCTAAGTGTGAGCGAATATTCTCGTCCTACGCAAAGCAAACAACTATAGAGAGCTCTTAATTATTAGAAACAACTCTATAGCACTAAGAATACTTAAAAAATTAGGTCAATAGGAGAGCAATTGTGTTTGCTGGCGCCTACAAAGCTGTACTTGTCGATATATAATATATTCTATTTTTAGAACTAACTTATTAGCTCCCAAATATCTCATCAGTCAGTTGATCAGTTACAGCGATTTTACGTTAGTCAGTAAGTTGTGAATATATCTTCAACTAATAACTGACTAACTGACTTAGTGGCCAGCCTGGTTGAAGTGGGCTAGTGGCGAAGACTAGGAAAAGAGGAAGTTAGCCAGGGTTGTTTATCCTCGAAACAGGGCCTTACTTACCAAGGTTGCATCTTTCTAACAGGGCCCCGATAGGCCTCTCACTTAGCCCAATGTATCTTAGATCAAGGGAGGCTCCCACGTGCTGGTTCACCACTCTTTTTAACGATGGAAGGAAGAATGGTTGATCAGAGCCAACTGTACGTGGTGATCAGAAAACTTTGAATGGCCCTGGGTTAATAATGCCGAGTCGTGCACCAGCTATCTCTGTCCTAGTTTCAGGTATTTATGTGTACCCATGTGTTCCTCCAGGCCGATTGTTTCCAATACCTCGACTTTTCTGGAACATTATTTAGCATAGCTCAGCACCCAAATTTACATGCCGCCCTATGAAACGCGATATAAACCTGTAAACAATAACACAACAATATAATTTAACTCACAAATTTGTAATATTCGTGCTTTCTATATAATAGTAGAGTCTTTTATCTCTAACGTTGACCTCGACGCGCTTTTAGTAACGTCAGACCCCTTCGCAGACCTTAGATTTCACTTTCTTAATCAAGAGCTCGATAATGACCCTATTCTCCACGCCTCCTAAGAGAAGCCTCCCTCTTTCAAAGTCGGCGATAAATTCAACTCTCTGCGAGCCTTCAAAGATATTATTATTGATCAAGCTGTCTATAAGTGTTAGGAATAGCGTTATAAGAAGAGCGAGATATTGTATGTGAGGTATATGTGTTACTTTAAGGACACTTGTTAATGGCGCGCTCGCTGTAATTGGTCTCTTAAAGCTAAAGAGGCCACGATATTTATGTAGGAAGGAGAGTATACCTACTTTAATCAAGTGTGCTATTAACGACCTATAGTAGCTCGTATTGCGTACCTTTTGGAGTTAGTTCTAAAGCTTATGATAGTAGAGTGACGTACTCACATCTTATTGATTCGCGATTAAATCTTGCGGCACATGGAAACCTTAGTTTAAGATTAGTTGTTATATCGATTAAAGAGACTATTAACTGAGGATTTTAAAAATTAGTAAGTTGACGACTTTATAAAGCTCCCTTAATATTTCGATCGACTCACGAAGTAAACCTCTACGTAAGCTAAGGGCCAGACGACGAAGCCGACGACTTGATATTAAATCTTTTGTTAGTTAAAGGTGACGTCTTTAAACGCGTCTTTATTAGTCTTTATACCTTATGGTCGTAATATATTTATTCTTTACCTTTCGTCGTGTTACATAGTATATAATTTCGGAATTGTTTTAAATAAACTTTTTTTTTTTAGTTATCAGTCGCACAAGTAATAATAAGAGCTAGCTTATAGCGTGGGTAATTGTTGAGTCGGAAAACAACGAATCTTAGTCGTGGTTTGTGGAAAGATTAGTAAAGACGATACTTGAGCTCGTAGATTAACTCACTTATAGCTCGCAGGTTCTATACGTTATTTCCGATCGAAATTCCTTACTTTTAAAAGCGATTTTCACCTTCCTTCCTGCCGTCACCGACGTATACTACTATTAGCACTTATTAAAGAACGTTTTAAACGTTACGAAGTATATAAATAAGAAGGCGATTAAAGAGACTTAGTAGAAATTCCCTTTTATAAAGGACGAAAACAAATAGAATCGCGCGATTACAAAGATGAGGCTACATAGAGGACTAAAAGTAGTCGTATATATTAAGGGTCTTAATAAGTCGAAGTTTTGTGTTTAGAAGCTCCCTAGGGTACGATATAGCCACAACTCTTTAGGCGTTATAGAAGGACAGAATGGCTATATTCGAGAGCTTCACGAGATGGGAATTATAAAGTTACTAGATGCTTTATGGAATCGGTCTTCGCGCAAACGTCAAGTTACTCACGAGACTGCAACTCGCTAGTTAAACAATCGCGATCGCTATACTCCTTTTACTCGGAAGAAGATTATAGCAAATACGTTATAGTCTCGGAAGGGTGCGCAACAAGCTTTGATTACGGCTTATATAAGAAGAGATAAGGTGTTAGAGGCTCGTATTCGTTACTAATACGATGGAATAGGGGAAAAGATATATAACGTACGTTATCAAGATTATTAGTGCTTGTGCGGTTAATTCCAAGAGTGGCAAATACCTTGTAGTCACGCAATTATAGTTATTCGATTTGCTAAGAGCGATATTTGGGATTGGGTTGCTTCTTTTTGGGAGTCTTCATATGTAGCTGTGGCAACTACGTATCGCAACATCGTTGATAATCACGAAAGTTATGTAAATTTCTATATACGAACGATCAAGACCGATGATATTACACTAGATTTCCTCGATATCGTGTGTAAAGCACCTCAGCCAAAGGGAAACAAAGCAAGATCGAATCAAAAGAAGCCGAAAGAGACAGGAGATATACTAGAGAAGTCGGGGGGACCTTTAATATACTCTCGTTACGGGCAAATTAGGCATAATCAAAGGAATAAAGCGTGCCCTGCGTATCGCAAAGCATAGTAGTTGTTAATATATTCTGCGTGGTTTTCTTTATTAAATTACGTATCTTTAATATTCTTAGTAGTACGAATAGCTTTATTTTTACCCTTAATTATATTATTAATCTTCTGTTGTGTTGTTGTTTACAGGTTTACATCGCGTTTCATAGGGCGGCATGTAAATTTGGGTGCTGAGCCATGCCAAATAATGTTCCAGAAAAGTCGAGGCATTGGAACAATCGGCCGTTCCTCCATCGCGGAACAATAAACTAGGTCAAATCAACCGACTACACCTTTACTTGCTCAGCCAAAAAGGGCAAACGATCCCAAGCCGCAGTTTCATGAGATACTGATACCTGCCCAATAATAGACTGGGAATAAGACGTGAAGATTGACTAGATCGTGGAGCTAAATCTAAAAGGCTCATCACTTCGGACATCCTTCCCAGGCAGGCACTAAGCCGGCAACATTGCGCGGGAACAGGCGTCCTGAATGCCGGTTTGGCAGGGCACTAAAGAGATGCACTTGCTGCTGGACATCACGGCTAGGACTCTCGAGTCTAAAAGGTGGATTACCAGGAATCAGCCAATGGCTAAGTTAAGAACGATGCGATAACGTGAGGCTTAGCCCCAGAAGCGGAGCGGCATATCGGTTAAATCTCGCTTATCTATTATCACTAACACTAGTGAATCGCTAAGCGAAATAGGGGAGATTAGAATATCCGCACCGATGATAAGCCGAATTTCCACCGAACAAAATCCCTTGCTTTGAAAATACACTTTCTTGGAGGCCGTCCTATGGTTTCACTAAGACTTCTAAGCCAGTTAACTGATTATCGCAACGTGAAAATTGGCCATACGGCATAATTTTCATGACACTGTGAACATGTCTATACACAATTGCCTGTCTCATTTATTGCTGTCAAAAAACCCTACCACTTGGCGGCAGTGTCAGAGCGCATACCGTATATCTCCCAAGAGCATCAGTATCGAAGATTCTCCGTTTTATCTGACTAGTGCAGTCTCTCTGCCTTTCCTCTAAGTTGAGTAAGGGTAGCCGAGGTAAGCTTTGTATTGGCGAAGCCCTTGAATTTATTGACCTGCAAATTTTGGCAGCCTTGTTCGAAAAGGTCTGGGCCAAAATACTACAACTCTGCACAATGTTCAGTTCCTCATTATATCTTATCTCGACGATGATACTGCCGCAGGCTGAGGCCAGCGGCATGCCAATTATACTTACGAGGCTTTTGAGCACCTTGGTAAACACTGACATTTTACGTAAATATCTTGGCTTCAAATTTGCCTCCCTTCCCCACCTGCGATATCTTCCGTCGCAGTTGTATTGCACCTAAAGTCCGCAAACATCTCAAGGGTCGCACATATATAAAGAAATTGTTCCCGTGGCGCCTACTCGACCTGGAAAATGTTGGAAGAGCATGGAGAATTCAAATGACACGGCAGGAGCAATACAAGTTGCTCAATTCTCAATATTAGTACTTGCATGATCGACAAGCCGTCACTGAAAGGCCTAAAAGACGACGAGATCTCTACAAACAGTGGCAAAACCAGTGGCCCAACGCGCTGGAAGTAAGCGAGGGGTGAGATCTAAGACCCACTATTACGTGCTTTGGCAAGATAATGTTTATAGCTCCTTGGCCGGAAGTTTAGATCTCATAAATCGAACCACCGTAGGGCGGTTACAGGACCCTAACAGAGCTACTAATACAAGTTTTACCTTGCTCGGATTAAAATAAATTATAGCTGCTAAAAGCATAGGAAACCAAAGAATCGGGCTTAATATGTTATAGTATTTCTTAATATCTTACTTTATCCTTAGCACTGTATCTAACCGACTAAAAATACTCTGAGTTAACTACCATAGTACTATATGAGGTACTATCAAGTTATGTCAAGCACCTAAAAGGGAATCTCCCGACGTTAAATATAGTGTAGTGTAGTTAGGTAAAAGAAGTTTAAAACGCCTTGTTAGTTAATCTAATTTTAAGAAGTTAAATAGTAATTAGTAAAGCTAAGGGAAATTATAAACTAACGTAAAAAGGTAAAGCGGCGAACTATTTTAATTAAATAGCTTATAAGGGCTTTTAAAGTTCTTATATCTTATTAAATTAGATGTTATTATAAAATGATTAATCTTGCCTTAGAATGTGACGACCGGTACGTTGGTTGTTACGTGCCTAGCTACCTCAGGCCGCTACCTCCTATTCCTGTGTATATATAGCCTCTCGCAGAACCCTTCTGGTTCTGCACCTTAATATTCTAAGCACTTGAACCGCTGCTTTTGCCTGCCGCTCGTCACATAGAAAGTAAAGGGGGTTTTTTTTAGGCCGGGGTTACCCTACCTTCGCAAGCTTAATCATAACCGGATTCCTAAACCGCTCGGAGTCATAAACGCAATGTACTAAAGTTATAAGATATTATATACTAAAGCCTAATCTTGCACGTTAATACACATAGCATCGCATATTAAAAAATAAAAAAAAAGGAAAAGAAAAGTAAAAGGTAAAGGGCATTTAAGTTTACTTAAACTACCCATTAATTATATATTATAATTTTAATTAATTATAATACCTAATATAAGCAAAATTCTCAAAGTAGAATTAGTAGCTAAGAAATCTAAGTTATAAATTTAGGTTTTAAATTAAAGTTATAGATTCTCCTGATCAATGCCGAGATAAAACTTACCTTATATCTTAGGATTCATATAATTAAAGATTTAACGATTACTAAATAACTTTTAGCATTAGTTTGGCGACCCTTTTTAATACTATTATTAAAGTAATAGATTTCTTAATATATCGAATACTACAAGCGCGATACCTTTACTCGTAGGAGTCTTAGCAAACTTTAAACAACTAAAAGATATAAAGATTATAATATAACTACCTCGCTTAAAGCTCGCTTATACTTAATAAAACCTATTCTAGGCCTAATCAGCCGGAAATAGCTTAAAACAAGCCACATACATCTAATACAAAGCTCAGACGTCCACAGGTTACAGCCATGGAATCCAAGGCTTCTGATACACGGCTTTCCTAGGCTAAAACAGTGGCTGTACGAAGCTCTAGGCTTTACGTCTTAAACTACCAGAAGCAGCTGTATTTAGTAAAGACTCGTTTGAGCTCGTTTGAGCTTGTATTTGCCCAATTAGGCCATCTAAGCAAATACACACGTGACAAGCTAGAGTAGTTATATAGACCTAGAAATCCCCTCTACAATAGAATCATAATTCAAACCAAATCTCTTCTTTTCAAAAGATATTTACAAAATCTTGAATTTAGTAATTAAGATACTTTGTTTAGTACTCACGTTAGTGAGTATTAGTCTTTAGTTGTTTATTTAGACAAGAATTATTTAAATATTCAGTATCGAAGATTATAAGTGGCCCTCTAGCTTAGTCTCTATAATAATACTTGCTAATATTTTTTAGGGACTTGTCTTATAACTTAGGTATAAAAACCTTAAAGCCTTACAAGTTTTAGATTACTTATATTAATAAATATTTACGATTATATTTTTTATTTCTAGTATTATAAGTACGTTCTTCTAATGTATTCCTCGTTAATATATTAGTAATAAAGTATAGTAGGTGTCGTGCAGGTTATAGTAGGCCGGCTAAGCGAGCCCAATCAAAGGCACCATGGCCAAAGCGCCCGCGAGCTCCATATTCAGGGAGCTCGAATACACTATGCGTAAACTAATATAACGATTAATTATAGTACTGCGCATACCTCAATAATATATTAAATTCGCCTCTGTGGAGCCTTTAGGCGTGCTCTTGTACGACAGTCATAAGCCCTGTAAGCTATTAAAGCTTCTTAGTCGCATACACGCGCCGACGTGGCTCCACAAAAGTATATAAAGGTTTTCTCACCGCTGCCTTACACACGTATTAGTAATATTTAAAAGCCCGTTAACAACCCTTAAATCACTAAAACCTCTTCGAAATTATTATATATATACTTAAAACTAATAATGTCACTTTTAAGGCTACTTATAGACTGTAATTTAAAGGCGCGGAAAGATTAGGCGATATAGTACTTACACTTAAATTTCTATACTAGTTTTATAAGTGCACTAGACATAGTAAACCCCAGCGCTCTTGCGACAGGCTATATTCTAAACCTCCGACTAAAGGCTCTAACGCTCGAAAGTACCGCGAAAGAGGTTATAAAGACTTAGTTAAGCCAGTATTACGCTAATATTATAGCTTAAAAAGTAGTAAACTCACAACCGTCTTTAACGCTTAAGTCGATTAATAATACGTGGGCTACACCGACTTTAGTGTTATTGACGGATACTTAAATAAAAGGGACAAGTCTAAAAAAAGCTAATCTACCCCCCTACTCGATAATTATAGAGATATAATAAATCTACATAATATAAGCTAAGGAGTACTAGTATACACTTACTAAATAAACGAGCTAAAATAACAAATATATAACTTTATATAACTAGCTCTTTAAAACAATAGACGATTCGCTTTTAGACTTTATAATTAGAGAACTAGAGTGTCACGATCTGAAGGATCACGTGCGTCTTGGCCCTGAGGCTCGGCAGCCTTGCTACACAGAGAAGCCAAGACTAGGATAAGATCACGGGAACTAGGGGCCACGTGACAGACCCTAGGGGACTTACTAAGTCCTAGACCTACAAGGTCTAAAGGGATCTAATAAGAACTAAGGTCCTATATAAGTAAAGAAGTTTCCTAAGTAATAAAGCTTCGTACTTAAATTATTATAATAAGTTTACCTTATAGTTTACTACTACTTATAACGTCTCAATTCCTATTAAGGACTCGACCTCTTATGACTTCACTTTATAGTTAATACTAACCGACGGAACTAATACGCCGCGTACTAGTCAGAACTTAGTAACGTTATACTTTAAGCACTCTACTTGAAGTATTATCACTTGACAAGATGGCCCTTAATACACCCGCGTCTAGAGGATCCGTGAAGGGAAAAAGTAGCGAAGTAAGAATTAAGGCCAAGGACAACAAGGATGTCACTAGGCCCGGAGTACTTAAGGTCTAGATGCTTGACACTTATCACGGATAACGAAGTAAACTTAAATAGTTTATCTTCTAGTATAATATATACTTCGCTTTTAATAGCGACAAGTTCGACGTCGAACCTCGAAAGGTCTTGTGGATCGCCTCTTTCTTGCGAGACACGGCCGCCTATTAGATTAAACTAGCACTAACTGACTACTTCTTAAATAACGTTGCCGGAAACTGTTTTATAACTATAGCCGAAAAGAGTAAAGTCATCTTTAGGACTATTATTAGGTTTACTACTGTAATTAAAGGGGTCTTTGGGGATCTCGATAAAACTGAATAGGCGGAAAAGTACTTACTTGGCCTATACTAACGAGGAACTATTTATAAGTACACTATAGAATTTAACTGCTACGCCTTACGTTTAGAATAGACTAACGGAGGACTAAGAGCCTAGTACTATAAAGGCCTTAAAGACTACCTCAAGGACGAGCTCGCCTAGATACTAAAAACAATTACCCTAAATAGACTAATTAAAAACTCGATCGAGATCGACAACCGCATCTAGGAGCGCTAATAAGAGCGAAAAGGGTATTTTGTGCTAACTTAGTTCAGGCGACCTTAGTACTTATAGTCGTAGGAAAAGAGATCCTAGAACTACCTGTAGAACCCTAATAATAAACGAAACTACTATAACTTTATAAAAATCGATAGGGCAAAACAGAAGGGGACTAAATAAACCGAGAAGTAGAAGTGACGAGAGAAAGGACTATATTACACTTATAGCAAAAGTAGATATCTCGCCCGAGACTACTCTTAGAAAAAACAAGAAGGGAAACTTAGACAGAAAACTAAGAGGGAGTTCGCGTTAGCTAAGAGAAAGCTTAAGTACCGTGAAGTAGTAGTACTAAAACGCGAAGGTATTAAGGAAGAATAGGTCAATGAGGTTTTCCTTGACGCTATAGACGACTTACGAATATAAGAAGTGGAGGCGCTAGATTCGTAATAAGAAAGCCAGATAGTAATAATAGAGGACCGACCGCTAAGCCGAGTAGAGAGCTTTAATAACAAAGGAAGTAGTACCCTCGACGAGTTGCCGTACTTAGGAGAAAATTAGACTATTTGTAGTCACTATAGTAAACAGCAAATCTAAATATATATCGGCGCGAAACTAGACTTCATAGAAAAGTATCGCACGCTAAACTCCCTGGCCTGAGGACTATTATACGTAGTCGCCTACCGCGATAAGTTAATTATAGTTTTTTAGGAAAACACGAGATAAGAGTAGGAGTGCCTTAGGCGCTATAAGGCAAAACTAAAACCCGAGCTAGAATCTCTAAGGGAGTATAAATAGCTAAATAACTACCTACAAGTAAAAGAGACATAGTCGGTTATTTATACTACGGGAGGAGAACGCTACTAGTAATAAAGATAGTCCGCCTTTGAGCTAGAACGTTACTAATTAATAAGACTAGACGAGATCTAAGGACAAGCTAGTCTCTAAGAAGGAATACCGTATACTCTCGTTAGTTATAACGAAGGACTATAGAAGTAGTTAAACGAAACTATAGGAGTGATTGTCAAAGAACAAAGACGAATCCCTGAGATACTACTACTTTGCCCTGAACTAGCAGCCACCGGAGGAAATAACTAACTGATTATCTCGGTGACGGTGGCCGGTATTAAGACGAAGGCACTAGTGGATTTAGGAGTTATAGGACGCTTTATAAATCTTAGCTTTATTAAAAAACATAGTATTCTAACCCTACGCTATTATCGCCCTTACCGCCTAAATCTATTAGACGGAAAAGAGGCTAGCTAGGACGGCTAGGTCTGAGAAAAGACCTAGGGAATAGTAATAACTATATAAGACTACGAAAAAACTATTTACTTCGACCTTATTAACATTAAAAGACACGATATTATATTAAGAACTTGGTGACTAAGTAACCACAATCTTAGTATAAATTAAAAAACTAAGGAAGTTAGGTTTAACGACTATTAATAGCGACATAATTAACTAATTAATATAAGAGAGGCTAGCGCCGCCTCTTTAATAATGACGCTAATAGACTCTAGTTAAATAAGTCGGACTCTTAACCAAAAGAAATCTATAAGTCATCTTAGTTAAATAGATAATATTCGGGACTAATTACTTGTACTATATAGAAAGTTTATAAGGATATTCGAAGATCCGCAGGACATAAGAGCTTTACTTAAGTACTAGCCCTAGGACTACGAAATTAACTTTAAGGATAAGTTTATCCCTATTATAAAAAAACTTCGCTACTATAACTATATTACTATAAGGACGCTTAAGGAATATCGGGAGTTAAGTATAAAGAAGGGATAGATTCAGAAATCTAAATTACTGTGTGTTATTAATATATTAGTCACTAAGAAGTAAAGGGACCCAAAGGGAAGGCCTTATAGTAACTACTATATAATCAATAATAGAACTATACGGGATGTTTATCCTTTACTTAACGTATAATACTTGCGGGATAAGTTAGCTAAAGTAAGGGTATATACTAAATTAGACTAGTATAACGCGTTTAATTTAATTTAAATTAAGAAAGGACACAAATAAAAAACCGCCTTCGTGTTACCTTCAGACTTGTGGGAATACACAGTAATACCGTTCAAACTCACGAACGCACCTGTCACTTATTAGAGATAAAATAATAAGATCTTATAGGATTTTATCAGGAAATCTACTATATACTACTTAAACGACATACTAGTCTACTCGGAAACCCTCGAGGAGCACTAGGGACACGTTATTGTAGTTATAAAAGCCTTACTTAAGGTGGATTCTAGACTAAAGTTATTAAAGTATAAATTCTCTGTTAAACAAGTTACCTTCCTAGGATATATTATATACCTAAGATAAATAAGTATTAACTTAGAAAAGATTAAGGCCGTGAAGGAATAAGAGTTACTAAAGAACGTTAAGGATATATAATTTTAGCTAAGATTCGTTAATTTTTGTTAATAGTTTATTTAAGGCTATTTTAAGATCGTGGAACCCCTTATTAACTTAACTAAGAAAGGCATTCCCTTTGCCTGAGATAAGCGCTATAAGGAAGCGTTCTAGCGACTTAAAGTGGAATTTATAAAAGAATTAATATTTTATAGTTTCGACAAAGAAAAAGAGAGTATTATCGAAACTGACGCCTTAGACACCTGCACCGGCGTAGTACACTTATAGAGGGACGACTAAAGACGGCTACACCCAGTGGCTTACTACTCGGAAAAGATGTCCCCGGCTAAGTAGAACTATAATATTTATAAGAAAGAACTTATAGTAATCGTTAAAGTATTTAAATACTAGAAGATCTACTTATAAGGAGCTAAGTTCCCCGTTCTTATTTACACTAACTATATGAATCTCCGAACCTTTATTACTACTAAGGTCCTTAATAATCGAAGGTTAGTTAAATAGTCGGAAGAACTCGCCTCTTTTAATATAGTCATTAAATACGTCTAAGGGAAGGACAATATAAGAGTAAACGCGTTAAGTAGATTGCCTAAATATAAGAATAATAAGGTCTATAACGAGACTGCCCTGCTAAAGCAATTAAATAATAGGGACATAGTACTTAATATCAGAGAGATCGCTATTATTGAGTAAGACCTCAATAGCCCCTAGTATAATACACTTAGGGAAGCCTAGAAGAAAGACAGATTATTACTAGACTAAACTAAAGAACTAATTAGTAAGAATATTATAAAAAATGGGATTATACGAGTTAATAGGAAGATCTGGCTTCTACTAAGCCTAGTAGAAGCGTATATTAGGGAATAACACAGACTTCTCGCGTATAGATATTAGGGGATATAAAGAACGTATCTCAGGATCTCGAGGAATTATTAGGCCGAAGGACTTCGCGCTATAGTCAAGGAAGTAGTCACTAACTGTGATACTTACATTAAGAACAAGCCTTCTTGGCACGCGCCTTATAGGCAGATGATTATAATACTAATACTACTGAAATCTTGGAAATTTATATCGTGGGACTTTATAGGGCTATTACTACTATCGAAGGACCCAGTCACGAGAGTTAATTATAATATAATACTCGTTATTATAGAAAGACTTACTAAATATATAATTTTAGTACTAGTTAAATTTACCTTTACGGCTGAAAACCTGGCATAAGTATACCTCAAGAAGGTAGTCTCTAAGTATAGAGTGCCCGAAGAAATTGTGTCGGATCGAGACAAGCTATTTACGTTAAAATTCTAGAAAACTCTGACAGCCTTCCTAGGAACTAACTAGAAGCTCTTAACCGCGTTCTATCCCTAGACTAACGGAGGAAATAAACGAATGAACTAAGTAGTCGAAGCGTACTTACGCTACTACGTTAACTACTAGTAAGATAACTAGGTAAAACTACTACCCTTAGTAGAATTCGCTTATAATAACTCGGCCACGGAAATAATAAAGGTTATACCTTTTTTCGCAAATTATAGTTACGAACCTGTCGCCTATAGAGAACTTAACGTTATTATTAAGGATAATAATATAGCTCGTATTTAAGTCCAAAAAATCTAAGACCTCTATAAGGAATTAGTAGAGGAACTCCGGTTCGTAGTAAAGAGGAACGTACACTACTATAATAAGACACGTAATTAGGAGTTAACGCTATAAGAGGGGGATAAGGTTTATCTTCTACGAAAAAACCTTAACACTAAGCGACTAAGTAACAAACTAAATCACAAGAAACTAGGACTGTTTAAGATTAAATAAATCAAAGGACTATTAAATTACGAACTCTAGTTATTAATTACGATAAAGAAGATATTTCTAGTATTTTATATATCCTTATTAGAAAAAGTACTACTTAGAGCGCCACTTGCCCCGAAGACAATAGCTGAACTAGTAAATCCACTTAAGGAGTACGAAGTGGAGGAGCTACTAGACTATTAATATAAACGAGGCCTTATTAAATACCTAGTAAAATAGAAGAATTACTTACTATTAAAGAATATATAGGAACTTAAGTTAAACCTTCGTTGCCTAAAACTACTTATTAGCTTCTATCGACGAAACTTAGCTCTGTCTAGAGGGGGTCCGCTAGGTCGAAGGAGAGGTTTATTATTAAGTCGGGGGGGCCGCCGGCGGGGTCGTCGGAACTGGGACGCTCCGCGCCCGCTAGCTTAATACTCTCCTGCGCCTCCCTAGCTTTTCTTTTCTCTCCTTTTTCCTTTTCTCTCGCCTCGGCTTTATCTAGTTTATCTAGAGTTTTTAGGCCCCGCTGCAGTAGTTCTGAGGCTCGCTCTCAAAGGAACCGTTTCTGTTTCTAGAGCCGGAGTAGTTTAGACGTCGTCTTTATTTCCTCCTAGTCTAGACGCTCTTGTTCCTGTAGCACGCTCGCTAGGTCCGAGGACGAAGGTCCTCGAACATCGCATTTCTATTTACGACAAACACACTCGCTATAACGAGTAGAATTTCCTTTTAATACGATACACTTACGAGTATTGCGCTCGTAATAAGAATAACAGGCCATAACGATTCCTTGGGATTCGATTAACAAAGACAATTCGATCTGCTCACGATATTTCTTAGAACGTTCGAGTAGTATGTCGAAAGAAGAAGACGGCTATGGGCCGACGTCGATATTTCCTTTAGTATACTTAAGCGTAGGGACACGCTAACGACGGAAGGGGGATAGTGTCACGATCTAAAGGATCACGTGCGTCTTAGCCCTGAGGCTCGGTAGCCTTGCTACACAGAGAAGCCAAGACTAGGATAAGATTATAAGAACTAGGGGCCACGTGACGGACCTTAGGGGACCTATTAAGTCTTAGACCTACGAGGTCTAGAGGGATCTAGTAAGAACTAAGGTCTTATATAAGTAAAGAAGTTTCTTAAGTAGTAGAGCTTCGTGCTCAAATTATTATAATAAGTTTACCTTATAGTTTACTACTACTTGTAACGTCTCAATTCCTATTAAAGACTCGACCTCTTATAACTTCACTTTATAGCTAATACTAACCGACGGAGCTAGTACGCCGCGTACCAGTCAGAACCCAGCAACGTTACATAGAGGGCAAGAGCGAACTAAGTATACAAAAGCTAGTTAGTACACTTTAACGCGATATAGTACTATTAAAATCGTCGGTCCTTACTATAGTAGTCACGGAATACGAGAAGGTTTTAAGGGAGGTATATAAGAGAAAAGTTAACGTTAACTAGTAAATAAAGGACTTCTTAAAGGCTTATAAGAATACTAAAGCGTACGATATACTTAAAGTCAAGGGCACTATAGTTCTAAAGAAGTGGCTACGTGTTATAAGAGCTCATATACACTTTAATTAGGCAAATCCTATCCTTAGCACAGTTATACGCGACGACTAACTTAAAAAGGAGTATAGTTTTACTCTTAATAACTACATTTAAGTACTCCCTAGTATAGACTAAAAGCACACTATATTTAGGAAGCCTAGGCGTTAAGGAGGGGGTAGTAGTTAATACTTAACCCTTAGAGGAATAGACGATAGTACGTCAGGCGCAAGCTCTAATAAATCTCGCTCTCGCGGCTAAGGTAACTTATACTTATACGGCATAAATAGTAAGCACTTCTTTAAGTCGCTTAAGTGCTAGAGACTACGTTATATAGTTAATAAAACGACTACTAAAGGTATAAAGTATATACTAAACGCCAACGAGGTAACTATAACTTATAAGAAGTTAGAGACTATAGACTTTAGGGAGCTTAAGGCCGCTATAACTAAAGAAGGTTAGAAGTACGTTATAATAGCTAAAATCACTAGAGCTAATAGTACTAGTACCTCTAAACTTATTACTAACGCTAAAACAGCCGATATTATTGTACTTATAGGAAATAAGGACAAAAGCAAAGTTACGTAAGAAGGGACAAGGAGTATTAACGTAGTTATACTTGACTTAAACCTCCTTAATAATATAATTTGAGACGACACTCTTAACGCTAACATTTATAGTATTATAGAGTTCTAACGCCACCTTTTATTAAACAACACTCTAGTTAATAACTGCGGCGCGACCCACTTAATTAATAATATTAATAAACTAGTCCTTAATAACTTTAAACACACTACAGGAAAATCAGTTAACGCGGGTACCTTAAGCCTAGCGATTATTAGTAGGAGTACACGCGTTTTTAAGAACGCTATATATTGACCTGCCGGATCGTATACTAAGGACTTAATACTATCTAATGTGGCTATTATAAAGGGGTTCAATATTAATATTATCTTAGAGAGCCTCCTCACACTGTCAGGGGCGTAATATAATAGTACTAACACGACTTTACGCGTAGGTAGTACTAAAGAGAGCTATATAGTGAGAAACTTACAGCGTAAGTAGAACCTTATAGTATTTAAATATAAGTTAGTTAATAATTACTCGCGCTCTCTATAATTACGTGCATTTATAAAGACTCGTAGATCTCCTACTATAATAATGTACTTGACAATTAAGAGACGACTATACCCTCTCAAAAAGTATACCTTTTAATCATCTCGTAAATTCTTACGACCCTAGAGTGACACAGTATAAATATAACACTTACGGGCTAGTCACCTCGACAAAATGGCCCTAGAAGCTCTTGTGAAGTATACTTACAATGTCTAAATCGATCGAATCACTAATATATAATATAAAAGCTGTACTGTGACACACTTAAATTAACGACTATTGCGCAGAGAGTCAAATAATAAGTCCCCGAGACTTTTCTTTAAGGTCGCATAGGACTTATTTAATTACCTTATAAGCTATAATAACACATGTTAGCTACTACTAATTAAGGATAAATATAGTAGAAAGCTTTTTATATTCACACTCACGAGTAAGGCTAACGAGTCAATTATAAGAGTACTTAAAGTATTTAAGGCATAAACTAGACGCTAATATAGTTTGGCTATATATAAAGTCAGGTCTGACAACGACACGTCTGTAATTAACATAAGATACTAGACTTAGTACAACTAATGGGTGTTAGACAATAGCATCGAGCTAGAGCCTACTCCTGTCTACATATATAAACTAAATAAAGGTGTAGAAAGAGCTAGTAAGGAGCTAATTACTAAGGCCTTGAAAATAATAATAGGCGCTAATCTACTATTTAAGTTATAGCCGGAAGTTGTTTTAACGGCTATATACTTTTATAATATGTCGCCACTTGCTAGAAGAGTCATGTACTCCTTAAACGAAGTACTAAAGATATAGTTTAGACAGTATTTTCGATAGTACGACCTAGAAGTAGTGAAGAGACTATTAGTCGATTTAAGGCCTGACTAAAGTAACATTTTTACGTATAGCGCTAAAGCCTACGCGATAATTAAAGACTAACAAGCTCTCTGTGACAAGAGAGGCTTTAAAGTTAACCTTAGGGGGTATATTAGATACTTAGTTAACTACTATATAACTAATATATATAGGATCTAAATACCCTAGCTAAAGCGTGTAATATATACCTGAAACGTCGTTTTTAATAAGGCATAGTTTTATAATAAGTAAGTAGTAGTCGGCTAACTATTATTAATACTTAAACAAGTCGTTAATATACTTATAGAGCCTAAGGCTGCTTAAGACGCCGAGTTAGCTATTAAATACGTAATAGACGAGTATACGGAGGCGAAAAATAATACTAAATTAAATAAGCTACTATCTAACCTAATAAAAGTCGACGAAGTTTTTACGGAGGTACTCTTATACGTAACTACTAAGGCGGGACTACTTGTTCCACGAGAGTACTAAAATGAGATAGTACTATTAAATTCACGAATTAATACGTTAAAGGACGACATAAAGCTTAATAAGGACAATATAAAAGTTCTAGTAATAATAAAAAGCCTAGGTATACTAAGACAGACTCGAAGCCAGACATAACGAAATAAACATATTAAGCCTAAGAGGAGTGCCCTAAGTGCGAAATTACTACGCCAAATTAAGGGTGCGCGTAAATTAATACTTTAAGTTGTAATTTAGAGTAAAGTATAAGACAGTTAAAGTTAATTACTGAATTAACTTTAAGTAACTAGAATAAGTCTAAGAAGTACATTATAATACGAAAACACCTCGTCTAAGGAGGATTACGACGACGAATTAGAGGGAGCATAATAACTACTCTTAGAAAACACACTATTAGAGACAATAACATAACCCTTATTAAACGAAACTATGTCTTAAGAGACCTTAGACGAAGTGCTGTAGGCACTAAACCAAAGTCAATTACACCCTGTCACTCGAGCTCAGTATAAGAATACTAGCCATATGCGAGCCTAATAACCGATGCGAGCCTTTGATACAAAGCTAGTAACTTGATACAAAGCTAATAACCGATGCGAGCCTCTGATACAAAGCTAGTAACTTGATACAAAGCTAGTAACTTGATACAAAGCTAGTAAGTTGATACAAAGCTAATAACCGATGCGAGAGCTTGGTACTCGGTACTCAAAGTAGTTATATAGACCTAGAAATGCCCCCTCAATAGAATCATCATTCACACCATCATTCTCTATTTCACACTCAGCGGAGACAGAGAGTTAGAGAGACAATACAGTTAAATAAACGGTTAAAGATTAGGCCGGGAGTATACTCTTTCACGACAAAGGAGCTCTTAAGCGCCGAGTCTATAGACTAAAAAGACAAGAATTATACGTAAATTATATCTTTTATTACGACGTTTTAAAATAAAGACGTAACGCGAGAAGATAGTAAAGACTATAGAACTATATATATTGTCTTTGTAGCTATAGTTAGTGGCAAAATAATTAGAGTATAGGAAACTGCAAGCTTTAAAATAACACAACTACATCAGGCAAAGCTTCTAATAATACTAAAGTATTAATAAAACTTAAACTAATACTTGTAAGGAGAACGCTTTTAAGAGGACGCACGCAAGGATATAAAGAACCTCTAGGCTAAGAAATACTAGTATATTGTGCCTAGGGCAGACGCTAAAACGACGCTTATACTACTGAAATGGGTGTTTACTTATAAAGTTAACTTAGTTAGATAGTTTATACGTATTAAATCGCGTATTATTATTAAGGGTAACTTATAAAAGGATGCTATTATATTCTCTACGTACGCCTTTACACTAGCGGCGAGGTCTTTTCGTGTTATAATAGCCTTAGTAGCCTAATTTAATTTAGAAGTTAAGTAGTACGACGTCGTGAACACTTTTGTTAATATAAAATGAGATAAACGAAGTACACCCGTTTACTATTACCTTCCCGACGGTTTTAAGTAGCCCGGCATAATTATAGAGATCGACAGAGCCCTATATAGCCTACGTGACTCCCTAGCCTTATAATATAGCGACTTCTCAGTTATACTTAAAAGCCTTAGTCTAGAGCTACTTATAAAAGAGCCTTATATATTTATAAACGACAAGCGTATAGTATTTATAGCCTTTTACGTAGACGACATACAAGTGTTATACTACAAGTCAAACCTCACTATAACGGCTAAAATTACTAATAGCCTTAGTAAAGCCTACGAGTTAATTATAATAAGCGACGTGGAGTAGTTTCTAGAGGTGCGAATTATATAAGACAGACATACAAAAACAGTTACGTTAGTCCACGACACGTATATAAAGAAAGTGGCCCAGAAATTTAGCTTAGTAAATAGCAACTGCCCGAGTACCCTTTTGCCGTATTACGACTTAGTTAAAAATATTAATAAAGCGACGAAGGCATAAGACAAGGAGTACTAAGAAAAGGTCGGATTCGTCTTATATACGGCTATTATAATTAGACTAGACGTAGCTTTTGCAGCTTTATAGCTGTCGTAATTCTTGACGAACTTAAGCTAGAAGCACTTACAGGCTATCGATTAGACGATACGTTACTTATTTAGTACACGCTTCTTAAGGATCGTTTATAACTATTAATAGCGCGAAACGTAGCTTGTAATAGCGTTTAATGCCTCTTTTGTAGATAATTTAGAAACTAGGCGTTTTTTATAAGGGCTTATTATTCTTTTATTTAAGGGTGCTATACTATAAAAAGTATTTAGGTAAGACATAGTCACTACCTTGACTACAGAAGCTAAGCTCTTAGGGGTAGAACGAACTATAAAGGAGGTTATAATACTATAAAGGCTCTTTAAAGAAATACACCTTAATATAAAGTGCCCCTAAAATATCTTCTACGACAACTAATAGACGATTAAGCTTATAATTAGAGAGAACTAGCGTATATTAACTAAGCTTAGGCACGTTAATATTTAGAATATATAGCTACGCTAAGAGTACTAAAAAGGCAGTTTTGAGATTATGTATCTACTTAATAGTGAGATATATACTAATGGCCTCACTAAAAACCTCTCACGCCAGAAGTTTAAGACTTTTGTCGTATTACTTAATTTACAAGACGTTAAGGCGTTAGTAAAAGAGCTTAATTAAAGTATGAAACTAATATATAAGCTTGTAACTTATTATAAATACACTCTTTTGTTTTCCTTTATATCTCTAAAGTACTTTTCAAGTTAGTATAGTCACGTTAAGTAAGGTCTTCTTAAGTTATTAAAGGGCAGGAATTCTATTCTGGCTAAAGTTACAACTAAACTAACGTAAAGTAAGTATATAAGGGCCTGTTCTTAAGCTACTTATAAAGTAATAAACTATAACTCTAAAGGGGCACGTTCTTAAGCCACTATTAAGTCGCGAACTAAACTACTAATAAGTCTACTAGCTCTACTAATAACTCCTTAATACGGCGGCAGCGGGCGGCCACACTGACAGCACTATTAATAACAGCAGTAACACTAGTACTAACCCGAACAAGTGGGAGGATTAAGCGAGGGGCGGGGGTAAGGGCAGGGGCAGCGGCGGGGGCGTAAGAGAGGGAGTGCGAGGGCGGCGAGGAGGGGCGGCAGGCTATTATAATTAGTCAGTATACTCTAACTTACTTAATTTCTTAACTTATTAACTTAAACAACGTCAGAACTAATCTCAAATCAATAAAACACAAGGGAAACGTACCTTCTTTATTACGTGAGCAGCAGCGAGGTTAGCGGCGCGGGCGGCGTTAGCAGCCTTACCGCAAGAGGAGACACGACTTACTTTAAATTTAGTATACTTATAAAAGGAAGTTACAATAAGGAGCAGTTGCCTATATACTCTCGTTTAGACGTTTAGTATGTTTACTTTAATTATTATTTATTATTTTTCGTTACTACTTGTCGATTTACTATTGTCAGTCACATATTATATGTCGATTTCTTATTATCTATTATATTTATTAAGCACTTATTTGCTTCGCCAAAGCTTAGTATTATCCTTAGCGAGGGGGTGTGTCGTGTAAGTTATAGTAGGCCGGCTAAGCGAGCCCAATCAAAGGCACTATAGCTAAAGCGCCCGCGAGCTCCATATTCTGGGAGCTCGAATACACTATACGTAGACTAATATAACGATTAATTACAGTACTACGCATACCTTAATAATACATCAAATTCGCCTCTGTGGAGCCTCTAGGCGTGCTCTTGCACGACAGTAGGCGAGGAGGGAAGTGATTATTATACTTAGGTGTGACGCTTGCCCTAGAAAGACGGCAATCACGTGTAACTGACGCCTCACATATTAACACAGGACATATAACGATACCAAGTATTAACTTAGAATTTATAACTACAGAGGAAAGAAAGTAAGAAAAAAGTAAGTCTATATATAAAAGGTCGATATATTTAACACTATAGTAATCTCGGTACGTCCTATTCGGGAAGTACTAAGTGGAGCCGGTGGAAATAAGGCTCTAGGCATAGCCGATCGTTACACTAGGAGTTGACTACTAAGAAATTCGTTTAATTGAAACAGGTAAGGGGATTTATATTAGTAATACTAAGTATTCTACTACTAATTATTCTCCTTAGTTACTTTATAAGCTACTCTTACTAAACTTATAATCCTATTTATCTGAAAATACTAAGATATTATTATTTGTTGATCTTAATTCGCGAGTCTTTTTGAGTTTCTAATTAAACTTATTAATTAACGTATTTCTTTAGATTTTAATATAATAATTTAATCGCTAACCCTATTTTTTACGAAAGCTATCGTTTTTCTAATCTTTATTTAGGTATTTGCTCCTTTAAAACACTTCACTAAGACCATATATATCTTTTTAGTGGCGATAACATTATATTATATTACAGTTACGGTATCAAAAATAATAATATGCCTACTTATAAATTTATTTTAAAACTTAAATGTATAAGGAACTTATATCGATTCTCTTGCTTTACTTCGTACTGATACTATTATTAGCGTAATTACTAATACGCTTATTCTTATCCTTCTTATCTCTTTACTTTGGTTTATTTAAATGCTAAGGAAGAAAAAAACCTATATTAGTATATTATTAAGGGCTAAGGGGCTATCGCTTACTTATAATGTATAAAGACTAGCCTTATTAAACGCAAGTCGCAACTTAGAACTAACGTTAGGAGTTATAAAGTTTAATATTTTAAAGTAAGGCGCTTTATTTAATGATTATATAATAAAGGCTAACGAATAACGAAGCTTTATTAAAATTACAATTAGTCTTTTCTATACTTGTATCCCCTTATTTAAGGTCTTATTTTCTTATGTTTAGGAAAAATCTATATTAAAACTTCGCGAATACATATTTAGTATTAAGATGATTAGATTTAAAAATCCCCTTAAAAGGAGGGAAGGGGCGAATAGTAATAGGGTAGCAAGCTATATTAAAGTTAGATTATCTTAAATTGAGTTAATTAAACGGAGCTATAATAATCTAGCAAAATAATTATAATAACTTTAGATACAAATATAAAGTTGTTTTCGAGCGTAGATCCGATTTTTCTAATTAAGGGAATAAGCTCCTAATTCAAGGTTCATTAAGGACGGGAAGCGATCAATAAAACAGGGCGGCAAAGTGTACATCACTATTAATTCTATTGCGCATAGGCACCGATTGATTGATTAATTGATCAATGTAGCTTCATGGTCGCGTCTTGGCGGTTGGCTGGGTCGTCTTCGCACATCGTGGTTGGCTCGGCTGGCCATGTTCCCCCTCTTTCTTTTCTTTTCCTTCCCCCCCCTCTAGGCTCACGCTACCCCAGCGGTGGCTAGGGGAGTTGCGAATAGCTTCATTCTGTCTTCTTTCGCCTGGCCACCTCCTACTGCCTAGTATCATCGGCCTGTTCCTCTCCCTCATCTGCTCTCAGTTGACTGTCTTCCGCCTTGTTTCCCTTGCTGGCTCGCTTCTCCTTTGTAACCTGGCTATCTACTTCGGCCAGTTTGTACGCCTTCCCCCCTTCTCCATATCTAACGCCCGAGCTATTTTGCTCATCTAGCAGGTTCTTTATTTCTTTCGTGGTTCTTATTGTTTATAGTGGCCGTAGTTGTCTATACTCTTAGAATATTGGTGTTCGTATTTTACTTCCTTTTTTTGGGGGGGGGGGGGGGGGAATAGTGTTCTACCGTATTGGTCGT
Organism: Leptodontidium sp. 2 PMI_412; assembly: GCA_021432625.1. Lineage (NCBI taxonomy): Eukaryota > Fungi > Ascomycota > Leotiomycetes > Helotiales > Leptodontidiaceae > Leptodontidium > Leptodontidium sp. 2 PMI_412. Next base: position 5,140 of record MU270666.1, on the reverse strand, counting down.
CTGTCCTTACTCCGCCCGCAGAGCTCTTTGCTTTTTGCATCTCTTGCGGTCCTATCTCTTGTCACGCATATTACTACTTGGATTGTTAAAATCGTGCGTATGATATCTGTTACGATTGTTTGCTTTTATATTTGCCCCTCTTCTCTCTTACCTCTGCTTGTTGTCTATCGGGTCTTGTATGAAGTGGATAATATGACGGTGATCTTCCAGCTTATTGCTAGGGCCGATAGGAAGTTTGGCTCGAGTGCGCAGCGTGATGTGACTTGCCAGTATAGGGACTGTGCTGGGGACACCGCCGACGTTGTTGTCTGCTATCGGGAATCTGATGACTTGAGGCTTATTATGGGCAATATATGCTCTATGTCTGGCACGGTTGTCCTTGAGCGCCACGTTGCTCCGAAGGTTCGTCCTCCGCCTCGACTTAATCTTTACCGACTAAATCCGTGTGGCTACTGTAGTTCTACGTCATGTTTGCAGCGCCCTTATCAGGAACCAAGGATCTGCCCTTTGCCGATATCTTGCTATCAATGACTGCGGTAGTTACTGCAGAGTTATATAGGGTGGATGAAGATAGTGGTCTTGGTTTTGTCAATGTTCAGTTTGATCAGTATGATCTCCGGAACCGACGGGTTGTTGTGTCGGAGCTGACACTACCCATCCAAATGGCTCGAGGTAAATTCAAGAACCTGCTGCCTGTTCTGCCGGTCGATAAGCCTGTCGATTTGCATGCGAAGCTTCAGCTGGAGACGCCAGACGATCGTGATACGCGACTGTTCCCTATATAGGTGATGAGCAACTTAGCTAACATGTTAATCTGCCGTGTAGCGTACAGGTTTCCCTTGAAATCAATTTTACGAGGTCGGGCACCCAGTCGCAGTCTAAGGCTTCGTCTTCTGTATTTACAACCCCGACGAAGCCGCATATACTTGGGGTCCTACCGCCAGTTGTCACCCCGTCGTCGGTAGCATCTTCCTCGAGGCTAAGGATAAGGGCAAGGCTCCAAACTCGGTAGCAGAGGGGCGACTGTCTCCATCCCGCTCTATTAGTGATGAGGAGGATAATGTAGTGGTCCTTGCTTCACACCCCACTGAATCGCCTTTGTCGTCGCCGGCCACTGGGGCATTCCGGAGCCTCTGGGCTCCCCCACAATTGATACTGATACTGCTCAGACTCAGTATTCCTCGAGACCGAAACAAAACAGAGGACCATCAAAGAGTTAGGCTACGTTTTCGGTGTGCCGACAAGGATACACATCCACTACCAGCTGTTCAAGGCGCTCCCGTCAGTTGTCCCCTCCCCACATCCGATCCTTTGGACATGAAATTACAGTGGTCAGATGGTGGGTCAATAGATACGTACTATTCCGCCGAAATTCCGGCCCTCTAGAACCACTCTACCGGTTCGAAGCCACCCACTCTCAGGTCGATCAACTATACGCGAACGACAAAGAATTACGCAGAACTCCTAACGGACAATAATCCTCTACGGGTCCCAATAGTCCATGGAGTGGGTCATGATCTTCTATTCCCCTTTCATGAAACTTACCACGACTTGAAGTTTAGTTAAAGCCAGGAAATCTGCTGGCCTTATCCTCGCAACTATCATTCCATATATAGTATTTCAATCAAGAGGATGTGAAGTTCCCATTGGGTTGGATGCGCTATTAAGGAGCGCTAATAGAAGGGGCACACTGTGGATTCATTGGAAAAAAGTCACATTGAGTGAATGGACCTCAAGCAGAGAATGCTGCTTGCACTCAAATAAGGGTGGTAAATGATGCAAAGCCCTGTTCGCACTTAATTTTCCCTCCCTAAATCCCATTAACGATAGATAAACATCCGTCAAGGACCTGTGCCACCCAAGACCACATAATTTGTAAGAGTTGTGGCCATTGCTCCCGGACACTTTGAGCGAGGTCAGCCCCGCACTCGAATTTCTAGCACCTTCTCTTTAAACGTTTATATATTTGCACCCCTTTAATGAAATCTCTTTAAACTTGAAATGGAGCCTCTACTTTACTCTTCCTTATAGCGAAAGACACCTCAAAGCGAATAGAGCACACTTGCATGTTTAATTATACGCTCTTTATAAAAAGCTGGAAATTCGATAGCCGAGATTAAGCGACAAACTACCCTTTCACGAACTATGATACGACGATGGATTTAAGCTAAATCTTTTCGCACATAAAGAAAGGGAAAGTTGATAAGGCGAAGACTTGTCTTTAAGCGTTAAATCCGTTAAATCATTCGATATATTACTAAGAATTAGTCTACTCGTCGACTGTCTCTCGAGCAAGTTAAGGCCCACTTAACGATCGAAGCTTTAGCTCGTACAATTCGACGGGAACTCCGCTACGTAGGCTACCGACGATATATAGCTTGCCCGAGGCCTTTTATTTCTCGGAAACAAGCTAAAAAACGACTTAATTTCGCTCTCTTACATCGGTGGTGGAGTACTTCGGACTAGGCAGCAAGTCAATCGAATAGAGGAGAGTAGAGGAAGGTTATATAGAGTGACGAGTGTATTTTCGAGCTTAGGAAGACAAGTCGAGTCTAGGTTACTCGAAGAATCGACGAAAAGCGGTGTCCTAATTATATTAAGTTAGTATATCGATCAGGTAAGGTGTCGATTATAATCTGGGGAACGATCGGGTGGGACTGGAAGTCTCCTCTTGTGTTCTTAAAACAAGAGGAAGGCTCGAAAGGAGTCACTTCGAAGGCTTATCTTTATTAGGTTCTCAAACCAGTTATTTTCCCGAAATTCAATCAACTCGGACCTAAGTATATCTTCATAAAAGATAGGGCAAAGGTCCATTTAGGACATACTCGACTACCTCGACTCGAGCACGGCATTAGAGGGTTTAATTGGCCTCCTTCTTCACCTGATTTAAACCCAATCGAGAAGGTTTGGCGATAGATAAAAGAAGAGCTAAAAAAGCTACCCTTTATATCGACTTCTATAGAGGAGTTGAAAGTGGAAATCCAGAGGCTATAGGACCGAGTTAATCTACGTGACTTCAGGCCTTATACCGAGAGATTGACTTGTAAATTAGAGGATATGATTAAAGTGCGAGGTTTAACTACTGTTCACTAGATTATAGCTTCAATTTCGAGTTAATTTTATTAGAAATTGATTGATTTTTAATTTCTTTAATATAAGGTCTTGATTTAGAGGGGCTCGCTTAAAGTGACCAGGAGCAATGGCCACAACTCTTACATCATAAACACATTTACCAATACAGTGCTTTCCCTCCTTCGCAGTCATGAGGTGAGGTAGGAGGTGCCTGTGCTAGCCCGTTGCTGCTGTGGAGCCATATAGCGACCCTGACAAGCGCTTGTGTTTCCCATTAGCCATGTATTATCCTTCAAACTTGAGTTGACCACCCCCGCTTTGTAAAAATGTGCTGGAGGACCACCGTAAGCTGCTGGCTGAGTTGGCGTAGGCAGTGACCTGTGAGTTATGCAAGTTTGGGAGGTGCTTGTGGCATCTCTAAGACTGTTGTAGAAGCCTTGAGATAAGTAGGCGGGTTCATAGGCAAACTCTGAGTCAAAAGAAGAGGAAGACGTGCCCGATAAACCCGAGTCGATTGAGCTTTCCTGTTCAAAGTTCCAGGGGGGACGAGCAAAGTTTGTAGTAACGGAGAAATATGCGACCTGGTTACATCAGACCCAGTACTGATAGTAGAATTGTATCGCTGTTGCCCACAGCCACGGAGATTATAATTTTCGGTCTTGGTTCCTGGGTAGCTGCCAGGGGAGGAGGCAAGTTGGCTGCTGCATCCACTGTTCGAAGGGCCTTGTCCTAGGCTATCATAATGGCCCGAGTGGTAGCTGGTGCCACAGTGAATGTAGAGGCCAGAGTTAGGGGGATATGCCATAGGTGGTATTGGTAAAGACATAAGTCGGTGGGAAATGCTCTGGTTGATTGATTATCTCGACTCGGTTCCAGCAGCTTAGTCAGCCGCTATGCCGGAGAGGGCAGCTTCGGCTGGTCGCCGCCGAGCACTGGGATTGGCCACGCTCCCCATTTCAGCCCCTTTGTCTGGTTTCTGTCTACGTCTATCTACATTTACATATCAGCTTCCAGAAGTGTTTTCTGTCCTTCAGATTACTGTTCAGGCTCCTTGGCAGCCGCTTCTGTTGTCCTTCTTGTGTCTTCATACCTTCAGTCTCCCCCCAGTGCTTGGCTCTGTCTACTCCATGATCCGAAATTGCCCAAGGATCCGTGTTTGTTCTATGAAGTTGATGGCTTTCGTGGCTTCTTTGCGCTCATTCAGGATTGCCCGCAAGTTGCTCCGTCCTGGAATCTCGGATAGTTCCTGGCGCCGTAGGCAGGCTGGTCGATGATCCATGCTGGATCGATCCAGTACTCGATCTGTTTCACTCGGTTGGTTATGAAGAACATGATCCCAGCCTCAAAGTCTAGCGGGCTTGGTTGCTAGACGACTTCATTGCTCTCAAGGGTTCGCATCGCGAGGAGGTGTGAGTCGTCGCGGGCCAACCCAACAGAGTGCACGTGTCAATTAAACATCAATCAATGGCTTCCCGCTGTGAATAGCCTAGGTCGCGGTACATCTTCGGCAGCGGAGGTATATGCCCTGAATTGCCTATTGTAGGTAACCTGGCTTGGTGGAATTCTAAACCTACGAGTTGAGACTCGGCGCAGGCATTCTCGCATTTATCCCAGAATCCATCGTCATGCACACCTGAGTCGAGAAAGGTTTACTATTTGTGTTTTTACGTCTAGCTCGGCCTCGTTAAGGAGTAAGATCTTACAACCAGTAGGCCGTCTTACTCGGCGAGCTGATGCTGGCTTGGCTGGGGGAAGTGCTCGCAGTTTCAAAGTATTTCTGGATTGACCAACTCCGCACCAAGCTACACTAAAGTGGACGAGGGGTAGTTGAGTCGGGAATAGTAGTGAGGCCAAAAGACTCCCTGCTCTGACCTGTCTAAGAGCAGGGGAAAGCTGTCTCCCTGTCGCTGTCACTGTCCGTGTAGTCCGGGATTGACTTATGCATCCTTGGGGTTGGCGCCGACGACTCTGCATTGCCTCGTTGGTCTCATTACCGTACGGGGCTTGTCCCAATGAAAGGGCGAGATGAAACGGTGATACGGAAGGGTTACATACTATCCCCCCCCCC
>MU270665.1:29956-40258 GCA_021432625.1 Leptodontidium sp. 2 PMI_412 | reverse complement strand
TAACACGTGCTATTTGGGAGGCTCAAATTGCAGCTGGAGATCGTGAAATTGGAGCTATAGAATCAGAATTAGAAGGAGATTCAGATTCTACGGAGTCAGTTATAGAAGTTGATGTAGCGTAGAGTTATTAGGTAAAGAATGAAAGGTACTGAAATTAAGCGAGGTGGCCGGAAACCAGGGGTGGCCGGAAAGGGGGGGGGGGGACTTACAGAGTTACCGGATATGGAAGATGACGTTATGTTTGGGGATTTCGACAGTTGGAAACAGCAGGACGCAATTAGATCTTCATCTCCACTTCGGTTCGACTTTCGAAGTCGTACAAACTCACAAGAGGGGGAGGAAAACTTTGAAGTAGAAGATGATGAAGAGGATTTTGAAGTTGATGAAAGTTCCTATTCGCAACCAGAACCGCCAAGTCCTGTGCTTTCGAAATCTCTTCCATCAGCCAGAATTGTATTGCCACAATCAGAATTTCCTGGTGGCCTGCCAAAAGCCGGTAAGTCGGATGCTTAAGTACTAGAAATCATTCTAACACAAACCAGAACCTGCTTTGACCACAAGTAGTCATGCCATCGAGCACTCACCCAGTCGATCGCCAAAGAAGGCAAGGTTCGCAAAACAAAATGACACGGATAGATCCAAAAGTCCATCGATTGTGTCCCTATCAAGCTCCTCGAGTGATTCTAAATACCAAGAACCGTCATTGATATGGCAGGGTGGTGAAATACGCGCCAAAGATATCAAAACCCTCGATGATGACGAATGGGTTAACGACGAGATCATCAACTACGCGGCACACTGTATTATGGACAACATAGCACCTCATCTCCTGCACCTTGAGAACTCTTTCTTCTATGAGAATGTCGCTGCAGCTATACGAACAAAGATGATTCGCCCTGAGCTTCTCACTCCACGGCGGAAACCACAGCTGTCTGATGCAGATCATTTTCTGATTCTATTAATACGTCTAACATTCATTGGAACCTAGTCATCATCTCCAATGTGAAGTCTTTCCTGGAGCAAGGTGATCAGACACCATCCATCCTTCTCATCGATCCCTACAACACCGGACCAAGCACTAACGCCTCAAACACCACAATCATCAGCAATATTCAAGGTTTCATTCGCCAATTCGTCAAGTCCAAGACCGAGCACGGATCCCTTTGGTCCGATTGAATGTCTTCATGCAAAGAACATCACTCGGCAACGCAATTCCCACGAACCAATTCATTGATCAAGTCCGGCGATGTGAAGGCACTATCGAAGTTGGCGACAGACAGGCTTTTAGAGTTCATTTGAAAGAATGTTTGCAGAAGGAGTTCAATCTTGCAGTCGCGAGTTCGGATACGCTGGAGAGGTCGCCGTCGCTGTCTACAAAGATACCGATGCCCGAGAAGTAAATTAATCAAGGAGCACAAGCTTCTAGGAAGGATGAGGATAAGAGAGATGACTATCTGAATAGTCAGAGTGCCCGGATAGTAACAGCAGGTCCAGCAATGAAGAAGGATCAACTGGAGGAGATTGTTCTGCCGGAAACCCAAGACACACAAAAGGCAGCAACTGTTGCAGTTTCTGGGGTGGATCAAACTGGGGAAATGGTCCCGGAAATCCAAGGTACCCGGAGGCCAACGTCAGTTCCAGCTCCTGAGACAACTGAAGCCAAGGAGGTTGTCCTGCCGGAGAATGAGAGTACGCAAAAGCCAACGGCCACTCTAGCTTCTGAGAAACGTCAAACCGAGGAAATTGTCTTGCCGGGAAACCGAAGTACCGAGAAGGATCAAGTTGAGGAGACAGTTATGTCATTGGAAACGCAGAATGCTCAGACAACGATACTAAGTTCGACTCCCCAGATAGATCATCGGAATACTCCTCGAGTCGAAACCCTGAAACGGAAGCAGAGTCCAGTGGTACATGCCAGGACACACGACTAGCCGGAATACCAAAATCCAATAGAAGAATACCTGTCACAAATGAAGGAGTTCCATAGAATCACTGAGATGCATCGCGCTACTGCCGCAGAATCTCTGGAGGCAATTAAACAGAAGAAAAGCGTCGTCCAAGAGGAAACCAACAGCCTCGAGCTGGAAATCCAAGGATACTCCGAGCAACATGCCAAAGCCTCTGCATAGTACGACCGCAAACGTCGCCAAGAAGCCTCACTTCAAGCATTTATCTCTAAGTCAAGCGCCGGAATAACATCAGACTTGGCACCTTTCGGCATCACGGAATTCCTTGCCAATCTGGTATCACAACTGCAGGGACTCAGTGCTGAATGCGAAGAGATGAACAATAAGTTACAAGCTCTTCATAAGAATCTTTCGGGCGAAGAGGCGCGGATGCAGGGGCTTAGGGATTCGCTGCGTACGCTTGAGTGTGAGGAGCTGGAGAAGCGGAAGGCGGTAGATGGGTTTGAGAGGATTGTGGAGTTGCAAAGGAGGCAACCGGGGTTTTTGAATGGGATAGGGGGAATAGGGATGGGGATGGGGATGAGGGCAGGAGAGACGTAGGCTTGGGTTTGTAGCTCAGTTAGTTAAGAACTCTGAAAATCAAAGACTCTTCCTCTCGCGGCTTGCTCTTCACGCATTCGCATTCATTTCGAATTTTTCATTTTCATTTTCGTTTTGCGAACTTTTTCTTTACACTAGACATCTTCAATCGCCGCCACTTCTTTCTTTCGCTGAAGCTTTGATGCCTCATCTGACTCTTCTCGATGCTTCTTCAAGTGCCGCTTGACTGTATCTTATTAAAATTCTCACAAAGATTTCACTCTCACAATGCGGCGATTTAATACGTATATCCTTCCTTCTCACTAAGCTGGTTTATACGGCTTAAAAGCGAGGGACTTCCACCGAGCAATTGTATCATACGGACGTCCGTAGCTCTAGACTAATTGTTACATACCATTGTATGCACGTTGTGGCAGCATTGAACATGATTAAAGCATACAATGTGCAAGTATGCAATCCACTCTACAGCTATCACAAGGCACTTATACGACCATCACAAAGCTGATATCCCACTCGGCAAGGTCCAGGAATATGCCCATCTCTTTACCCCAGATTCTCTTTTACCTCCTCGGGAAGTGAAACAGCTCCATGTGCCCACTCACACGCCGCCGATTTCTCACTTGCGAATCTACGACGATGCTTACTGCTGCAAGCTGTGCCCTCCTAATCAGCGCTATGTGATACGGGGTGAGCAGATTCTACTTAACAATTTGAAGGAGGTACATCAATGGAGCAAGAGCAAAGGCTTTGCGGACCGGTCATCTAAGTCACGTCTTCCACTTAGTACTACTGTCTACTTCCCCGTCATCTGCCAGACCCCCCACACATCAAGCCATACCCGCTACCTCCCCGCCAACAATGGTAAACCCGGCTCTAAGCCAGCTTGCAGAAGCTCTCGAGAAACCACCCCTCAGCATCCGAGAACAGGTGGAGCAGACCCTTGCTCAGAAGCTCCAAGCACCCGACATTACCTGGCGCCACAAGACTGAGGTCTCCCCATGGCTCGACTTAACGCAACGGGAGCAGTACCTGCCCTGCCCCTCCCCTTAGAACTTTCCAGAGGATGGAGTGGCTCTATATTATTCCGAACCAATCACATTTACTTCCTATGACAACTCATATGACGTAATTTACATGGTGGCTGTCTAATATACTTATACTTCTACAGTGGTGGTTTCCTCCTTCAGCTCGCCCTTTGAACTCAATATTGTACGTCATTTCGCCCCGATCTTGGTACGTTTGAGAAGACTTTGTGACCATTATGCCAATATATGGCAGAATCTCAACGGCAAATTCGTCTCCCTAGTGCAAATATTCCTTTGGAGTGAAGCTAAACCCAACGCTAGCTGGGGTTCTAGTCAGAATGATAGTTCCAGGGTTCAAAGTTGTTCCTTGCGACAAGAAAGACCTAATTCCAGCTCTAGGGTCTATTTTCGGCCAGTTTACCACCTGCCAGCTACCCGAACTCCTAGATGATTGCGAGTTGGCATGATGAGTTAAGGTGGAAATTGCACTTTTAGATCAGATGAATTAGTATGTTCTCTTTGCAGCATGCGTTGATCTTATCCTACTGCGTTTGCGCAATTTGACTTACTCGCTTCTACGTTGATGCAAGCCTAGGGTCCATCCTGGTGGCCTCAACAAACATCAAGATGCTAAGGACGATGATAGAAGAATGTATTTTATGCCACCAGTACTTTAAGTTTGAGAAGAGTGGACAATCCGAGGAATTTATCGCCATATCCCACATGACCCCTTCGCCTTACAGCTCCCACGGCCCCCCCGAATTGTCAAGGCGTCTAAAGTTGCCCTTCACCCAGCCAGACAACGATCGCATCCTTCATCGACTATGAGCTAAGGTTGTTGTCCTTCCAGACGACACAATTATCTTTGCAAGGCCTCAAAACCGCCGACCTCGGACTGACGTGGCCGCAAGTATAAAACAACGAGAAAACGAAACGAGGCGAAACTTGTTGTGAGTATTGAAGCAAAGACGATCAATTCCGCAGGCCGGCCGACGATCAAGGTGTTGGTTTTGTGGCAAGGCAATGAGACACTAGGTTCGAGGCGTAGTTGTCGAAGTTGTATGTGTGCAAGCGCTAGAACACTGCCCACAAGCGCCATTCGCCGACTTCTGGTATCACACTATTCGTGTCGCGGAAACATACATGGGAAATCGAGTCAAGGAAAAAAAACTTTTTGATTATGCGGCGAGGGACTTTGTAGTACTGTACATTTCGAGAGGCATGTCGAAAATGTAAAGACCGTTCTGGGCGGGCCAAAGGCGCGATTCGCTGACTTTTCGTATCACGTTGTATTATTCGTGTCGTGGAAACAGAATTCGGGGAAATCAAGCCTTGGAAAACGTGTCGGCGAGGGACTTTTCGGTATTGTATGTTTCGAGAGGTACGTCGATGTTATGGAGACCAGCTGTTAAACATCTCGAGGATACCTTGATAATAAAGGAGGCAGGACTTGCATGCACGTCCGCTGGCCCTTAACCAATTTATTGCTTGTTTCCTGATCGGAGATTTCTTCCAGTAGAGCTCTTCTTGTCAGATCGAAGAATCATTTTATAGTTGCTCTTGCTCTTGTTATTATGTTAATGCCTCTTCTTTCCATGGTAGTTTTTGTCCAAACGAGGATCGGTATTATCAGAGGAGTCCTCGGTGGCTTCGTAGCGAGATCTTTTAGGCAGGGCGGTAGCTGGTTTAGTAGGTTCCTTTCGTAGATTGTTGTTACTTGATTCAATGCTTGCTCCCCAAGTAATCCATTTGTCAAGTCTTTGCTCGCCCGCGACAAGACTATCGAATAGGACTTTTGATGAAATCGAGATACGAAAAGGTTCTTTGGGTCTTGGAGGCTGGGTGTATATCGTGAAGTCGTTATAAGTGAAGAACACATCATGGAATTCGGCGTACGATCCATCAGCATTACGAAAGGGCTATGACAATTAGTACTATTGCTAGAAGAGGAGAGAGTTGAAATTGGCTAACTTTAGCGTCAAGTACTTTTTGTACCTCTACGTCTCTTCCCTTCGTCTTAGCCTTCCAAATCGAAATTGTAGCAAGTTTGCTCGAATATTTGTTCTTGAGAACATTCTGCTTCTTATATCCGACATCAATACCAACCACCGTTTTGATTTTGCCCTTACTCCCATTAATGTAATCGTAAGCCATATTCTCCAAATCCTCGGAAGTTTGAGAGGCGGCGACTTCAATGATAAAGGCTGGGTACGGAGACTTTGGCTTCTTCTTCGTCTGAGGGGGGTTTAGATGCCGGAACCCAACATCAGGTTGGCGTTCTGCATAATGGCCTTCGAATCGTAAATCAGATCCGCCTCCAGCGGATTTGATATCACACTTGGCGGCTTTTAGCTATTCGTCGACACTTTCTCGGACTGTGTCCTTCACGATTTCGTGGATTATTCCCGGCATCTTTATGAAAAATGATGAAGTGCGAAAGCAACAATCATACCTGGTAAATTAAATTAATTAAAAGAACAGAAAAAAGCAAGCTAAAGCGTAGCTGAAATAAACTTACCGAAGCTTATTGTACCAGAATTCTTGAAACTTTGGAGATTCACCTTGGACGCGCTCAAGTAACTCCCGGTATTCCGATTCGGTCAGCGCGTGCCTCTTAGGCTCATATAGAAAATAAGACGACTTGCGATTAATGATGAACTCAACTTCTTGTAAGATGAGGTCGATACTTGAATTGTTTGTTTTCTCTCCAGTGCCTGGGGATAGAAGCGGTGTGACTGGGCTCGCATTGTCGACAGGGCTGTTCGAGCGCAGCTCTTGCGTATTAGCGTTGGTTGTCTTCATCTTCTTGTTCGTTTTCGCTGTATATAGGTTGAAAAAATTAATCACGGTTCGAGATGTTGAGATATTCGACAGCTTGCTTAGTCATTCACGAACCAGAGCGAATAAGCGATAACTCAAGCATCACGTGAGAGCACCTAATTCTCAAACCTACCTGCCTTGGTACCTAGGTAGGTACCCGGGTACAGTTATTATCCCAGACGTGAATTCGAATCTTTTCCATTACTGTGTGATCCTCACATCTTTGCTGGTCGACCTCTGGAGATACGGCTGTCTGGAACCGCCACGGAACAATCACGCGGGACAGACAAATTGAATGGATTCTTGTGGACAATGTGGTGGCACGAAAGAAATAGCTTTCTGCCCAACTACTATGAGTATGGCGCCAAATCTGGCATCTTAGCACCAGCGGCTCTCGCCAATTAGATTCTGGCCCTCGAGCCAGTCCACACGACGACTCTAGCTTCGCATCCAATCAAGCATCAATGGCTGCGGCCGAGCCCTTATCATCCATGCAGACTTACGGTGGTACTGTAGGCTGCATACAGCGGAGTGCAGCATTGGTGTTCGCAAGATCCCTGCCGCAGCCCGCTGCAGCCCTCGCTCTGGCCCCGAGGTGTGTTGGCATGATAGTCCATCAGCCTACAACAGGTGCATATTCAGCTGGGCCGTGCTGTTCCTCGTCTCAGTTCTTTTCATCACCTGTCATCTTAGAGTGTAAACTATTAAATCAACCACCTCCTTCTCCAAAATGAGAGACAGCCTCCCACATTCTGATCAAGAAGAAGACGTTGCGAGGCGCCGCAAGAGGAGCCTTTTCAATCTTCTCGCGAAGAAAAGATCCCAGCCTGACAAACCCAGTCCTACTCCCCGCCCCAGGAGCTCTTCCCCTCTGCGGCGTTACAGAGAATCGCCAGATCGAAAAAATGAGAAAGCGGACAATCCCCACAGGTCAGCTGCGGCCTCAGAGTCCAAGCTGGACGACAATAAAGATGCCCAGCCAAACGAGAAGACTGCCAAGCCAGGTGCAAAGACGGCTACAGCGGGTTCGAACAAAGATAACGATATGTGGACGATAGCTGACGAAAAATTGCGAAAAGACCCCCAAAAACGTAAGAAACTGGAAGAATATGACCGTATCCTTGAACGTCATTTCGGAGTCAAACTGGAGCCTGTTGGAACCCTGGAAAGGCGGGAACAATTTCTCGGCTTCTTCAGCTCAGAAATTGAAGAATTGAATATGTCAGAAGTCGAAGAATTGAATACGACTCGGTTGAGCAAGTGTAGTAACAAGGCCAAACGTTTCTTCAAAAGCGCTGCCGACTGCATTATTGCCTCAAAAGACATCATCACCGCAGCAGCAACGCCCTGTCTTCCTGCTTCAGTGGCGTGTGCCGGTGTGGCGGTCCTCTTGTCGGTAAGTCTGTGATCATGTAGAGTTAGCGGAGACTAAATTTCTTCTAGTTCTGTGTTCAAGCTGCAGATCAGCGGCACCTTCTTTTTGATGGCTTGGATACTATCTCTGGCTCAATTTGTCGCATTGCCGAATATGAGAAACTCCTCCGTAACGGTGGCAACCAGCAAACTGGAGAAGTCACGGACTTGATTACAACTGCTTGTTGTAATATCATCGAATTCCAAGCTCGAGCAGCCTGTTTCCTGCAGGGCAACCCAATGGAGAGCGCAATCCGTAACGCGTTCAAGTGGGATGGATGGGATAACTTGCTGTCGGCAATCAATGAAGCTGAAACCAAGGTCAAGGATTGCGCCGAGAGAAAAAGCATGAATGATATCTGCAAGATCTTTGTCAAGTTTGACGAGCTTAAGGATGAGATTGGCGATGGGTTCTCGAAACTGGCAGAGACACAAGAAGCAATCGATCGAAAACAGAGAGTGGATACCTTTCTCCAGCTCCTGTACAATAGCACCTGTTCTTATAAGGCCAGCAAGGACAGAAACCGTGAGCGAGTCACAGGCACATGCGATTGGTTCACCGACCACCACTTATTCAAGGAATGGAATTTGCCGAAAGAGAGTTGTCGTGAAACGTCAGGTCTTCTCTACGTGACAGCAGATCCAGGCTGCGGCAAGTCTGTCCTATCCAGATATCTCATTGACCGAGTCCTTCCTGACGACGGAAGAACGGTGTGCTACTTCTTCTTCAAGGATGATTTTGAGGACCAGAAGAGCTCTATTAGCGCTCTCTGTACTCTCCTCCATCAGCTTTTTGACCTGAATCCCCGCCTTCTGACAGATGCTATTCTTGACAAGCAGAGTCATTGTGGGGAAAAGTTTGTCGAGTTTTCAACGCTGTGGGAAATGTTTGTTAATGTTACTAGCTGCCAAGAGACTGTTTGTGTTCTCGATGCTCTTGACGAATGCCGGGAATCCGACAGGAGCCAGCTTATTGGTGCTATCAAGGGTTCTCAGGTCCCGGGGCTGAAACTTTTGTTGACCAGTCGACCGTATGAACACATACGCAGTGAAGTCTCCCTAAAGCTTAAAGCTCCAATGGCTTCAATTCATCTGCAGGGTGATTGCGGTCCTACAGCAGACAAAATAGTACAGGAGATCAAGCTCGTCGTGGAGAGCAGAATCAATGAAACTGCGGAGTTTTTCCGCCTGGAGCCTGATGAATGCCAATTGATAAGAGAACAACTGGAGTCCGTTCCAAACCGAACCTACCTATGGGTCACCCTCATTTTCGATGGTTTGATGGATAAAAAATTGGGGATCACCAAGGGGGACATCATGGATTTGACCAAAACACTGCCGCAAGGAGTCTATGACGCTTATGAGAAGATCTTGAACAAAAGTCAGGACCGGGAAAAGGCGAAAAGGCTTCTGCATCTCATCTTGGGCGCAAAGAGACCACTCTCCCTTTCGGAGATGCCTGTGGCTTTGGCATTCAAAGGCCAACAATCGTGCGACGATGTCGCGATAAATATCATCCCAGAAAGCAGGATCCAGGGCACCATCAGGGATCTTTGTGGTCTCTTTGTCATTGTCGTTGATGAGAGGATCTACCTCCTCCATCAAACAGCGAGAGAGTTCTTAGTTCACGATGACTCCGACAACAAGAAAGCTAGGAAAAAGCATCTCAGCAAACCGAACTACGACGCAGCGGCTACCATCTTCATCACACAAACCTTGGCCCTTCTTCTTGCCCTCCTTTTCAGCGCCATGCGCTCAATTTTCCACAGGACCTGGCTCTTGCTGACCAAGTCATGGAAGCATTCCATGAACCCAACAGAGTCCAACTCGGTCCTCGCGCAAACATGCATTTCATATCTACAGTCGGATTTTGTAAAAGAGAATAATTCAATGTTGGAGTACTCTGCTATCTACTGGGCAGCTCACTACAACCAGTCAGCAGAAACTTGCCAGATATCAGTAGCAGAGATAACGCGAGATCTTTGTCTGCTACCTGAACTACGCACAAAATGGACTAAAATCTCTAACGATCATAATGCTATTCCAGCAGCTGGACCCCCGCTGTGTCTGGCATCTGCTTTAGGGCTTGATAGAGCTGTAGGAATGTTTCTGCTCAAGCAAGACTTGACTAGCATCGATCTCGAGGATAAAGTTGATTCGACGGAAAGCTACGGTCGGACGCCACTTCATTGGGCCGCCCGGAACGGGCACGTCGAGGTCGTCAAGCAACTACTCGAGAAGGGAGCCAATGTAGCGGTAGCTAATGACTACGACGGGTTAACGCCACTTCACTGGGCCGCCGGGAACGGGCACATCGAGGTCGTTAAGCAGCTACTCAAGAAGGGAGCCAATGTAGCGGTAGCTGATAGCGATGGGTGGACGCCACTTCACTGGGCCGCCAGGAACGGGCACATCGAGGTCGTCAAGCAGCTACTCGAGAACGGAGCCAATGTAGCGGTAGCTGATAGCTATAGGTGGACGCCACTTCACCAAGCCGCCGGGAACGGGCACGTCGAGGTCGTTAAGCAGCTACTCGA
>MU270665.1:0-29725 GCA_021432625.1 Leptodontidium sp. 2 PMI_412 | reverse complement strand
GGGCCGCCAACGGGCACGTCGAGGTCGTTAAGCAACTACTCGAGAAGGGAGCCAATGTAGCGGTAGCTGATAGCTATAGGTGGACGCCACTTCACTGGGCCGCCCGGTACGGGCACGTCGAGGTCGTCAAGAAGTTACTCGAGAAGGGAGCCAATGCAGCGGTAGCTGATAGCAGTGGGAAGACGCCACTTCACCGCGCCGCCGAGAACGGGCACGTCGAGGTCGTCAAGCTACTGCAAGGCAGCGGCTAATAGTACGGATTCACACTACTGCACTCGGTGGTGCACTAGGGGGATGCTGATACACTTGCAGTTGCAGGACAGGACAGGAAATGACTTGCAGGACACCTGACCTGGGCAGTCAAAAAATGGAACATCCTGTCTGGAATGGGATGGCACGCTTCCATTGTCGCCCTCCCAGGACAAGAAAACAAGAGAGAAAACGTGCATATCTTACTCAACAACCACTTCATAATATTACATTTACTAAGAAGATGTTTACCAAGCTGTTCCAATTAACAAGTTGCACTTTTCAAACAAACTATATTTTATCTTCGCTGCGGGCGACTTTTGGTGCGTTTTGGTCGGCCTGCCACTTAATCGGTCCACCGGGAGCCAAGTAAGGGGTGAGGTGGACTCTCGCAAGGGGCTAGCCACACCAACCACTGGCCATCGGCCTTCCTTCTTCCATTTCTCACGAACTCTTCCTTTCCTTTCCTATCCTCCCTCCCAGATTTAAACCGATACAGCACTGAGCTTAGGCTGAACCTTCCCCCTCACCCCCAAGTGTTGCCACGACAGACAGTTCAGCTCCCTCGATATCAATATTGCTATCGTCAAGGCGAGGATGGAACTCCTCTATTCTCGATTACTGCTATTATTCTACCTGGTACTTCCAGTCATCTATCATGTACATAACAGACGGAAAGAACGTCGGGTACGTTGATTAAGATTATATCTATATTTGCCACTTTAACACAATCAATTTAGGCCGATATTGCCCTAGGAATCCAACACGAATGTCTTCCACCACCGCGACTACAGAACCAGAGACTATTCGGTGTAGATCGCCTGGAGCAAATTTTCAGGGCAAACACGGAATCGCGGCTCATGGAATTGTTTCTTTTCCATTTTAGGCAGACAGGCCACACCTTAGAGCAAGTATTCCTTGGATCACTAGCATTTGGAACTGTTGAACCCGCCAACATGGAAGCCATCTTATCGAGCCATTTCAAAGGTCAGTTCTAGGTTAACGCCGGAGGCTTTGAACCAATCTTTCTCACCGTTTGTTCTAGATTTCGCAATGGGTCCGCGTAGAGAGATAATATTCCCTATGTTCGGTGATGGGATTTTTAATCAAGACGGGGACGCCTGGAAGCAATCACGAGAATTGTTAAGACCGCAATTTCACGTCAAGGAATACTCGGACTTGAATATGTTCAAAGATGCCACCGACAATTTGTTGAATGCGATACTAAGAGAAGGCGGCGTGATTGATCTCCAACCGCTTTTTTTTCGTTTGACCCTTGACGTAACGACTAAATTCTTATTTGGCGAGTCAATTGAGAGTTTGAAAGTGCCCGAGTCAACAGGCGAAGACACTTTTGCAGAAGTATTCAACGTTGCGCAGGAATATGTTGCGAAGCGTTTTCGCCTCCTCGATCTTTACTGGCTAATTGACGGAAAAAAGTTCCGAGATGCGTGCAAGAAAGTTCATTATTTTGCCGACAAGATTATCGACCGTAACCTCGCGGAAGATTCTATCGAAGGCCAAGGAAAATACGTTTTCTTGCGTGCAATGAGCGAAAAAACGCCTGATCGCACGGTGCTTAGAAGTCAAATCATCAATATTTTGACTCCGGGACGAGACACAACTGCTTGTCTACTTTCATGGGCCTTGTATAATTCCCATCATGCATCACTCTAGCTCATTGAATAATCTTTTCCTCTAGCTTTCTGCTTGTCAGACATCCAAACGTGTTGGTGAAATTAAGGTCAGAAATTGCCGCGCAAGGCAACGCTGAATTGACCCGAAGCGACCTGCGAAACATGAAATATCTCCAGAACATACTCAAAGAGAGTAAGTCAAACGTAACTTGAAACCATACACACGTTTACTGTTATTGACATGTTCAGCTCTCCGACTCTATCCTTCGGTACCAGTTAACACCCGTACGACCGTGAGGACAACTATCCTCCCAATAGGTGGTGGGCCTGACAGAAAGTCCCCAGTTCTTGTCCCTAAAGGTACCGCAGTAGCTTACAGCGTGTATACTATGCATCGACGTCCTGATCTCTATGGTATGGATGCCGAGTTGTTTCGACCGGAGCGTTGGGACGAAGACATGCCGCTAAACCATGACGAGACGAACGCAAAATGGGGATACCTGCCCTTCAACGGCGGCCCGAGAATTTGTCTTGGAAGTGAGTGTTACTTTTCAACGTATAGGAACATACTCGAGACTGACAAATATCAGTGGATTTTGCACTTGTCGAAGCAGCATATACGATAGTTCGTATCGTTCAGAGATTTCCCATAATCAAGCTTCCAGCGGGAGAAAAGGTTGAGCTTACGGGCGTAGAGAAGCAGAGAATAACCTTAGTGATGTCTATCGCAGAAGGATGCAATATTGAGCTAGGATAACGTGATTACTAGCTAGCGTCATGGTTGAGATTTTCTTTCTAATCAACTCAAGTTATTCTTTGCTATCAACGATACACAATAAGAAATGAATTTTTGATTGACATCCCTTACGTGCTGTTTCCACCCGAAGGACACATGACTTTAGTTCAACATTATAAACGCGAAGTTGACGATATCTGTCTGTGAGATGGGTGAGCAGACCTGAGCAGACATAAGCCGAAGCTGAGCCGGGCCTGAGCCAGCCTGAGCAAATGGACGCCGGCGTGAGATCACGTGAGCCACCCTTGGCCCTAAACCTAAACCTGACCGGGATGGATGTCACGGGATTAAGTCGAGCCTCCAAACGACACGCTGCATTACGACTTTGTGAATTATTCGGTTGCGGACCTTGAGCCCAGCAGCACGGATCTCACCACGCCTGCGACGACGCCGTGCTCGAGTTCCGGTGACGACTTCCCTCCGAATGCGACAGGGACGGCAAGCATACAAGACGCCGCCACAGTAGCATCTCTTGGAGAGACTCTGCCGAGAACGGAGCCGGAAGGGGACTTGGCGGATACAATCCTGATCTGCGAAGCCGTCCAGCAAGGGCATCGAGATATCCCAAGGAGCGATCTGAGTATTGGCGACTTACCACGATGTGATGGCAGTCGAGGTAGGTTGGAGCTGTCTCCTAGAGTATGTATAGCTTGGCTAATCTTAAACAGGCATCTAGACAGCCCTTACGAGAGATACATCTTCCTCCGACCTCCCAAGCACAATTACATCGACCACGAGAAACTATATCATAGGCAACGCCAGAGATTCGTTCACAGAACCTCGCGCCCCGGAGTGTCTGCCGTCTCGCAAACAATCCGTTCAAGAACCTGGGCCACCTGCCGTAACCCCGGATGATGGTCAGTACACCGTTGAGCGATCGTTAAGAAGGCAAGTTATCCCGCGCGGGAAGGGCAGGCGCAAGAGAATGGTTGCCCAATACTGGGTCAAGTGGCAAGGGTGGTCAGACGAGTACAATGAGTGGGTTAATGAGGACGATATACATGAGGACCTTGTAGCGGCTTATAATTCCGCAACTGCATGAGCTTAATCTTGTTCACATCGGGTCTGCGAGACCGTACCACCGAGAGGGAGAGGATCTTAGTGTTTGATTACTAATTGGAGGGAGGTTATTAGGGAAATTCTTAGGATATATCAAATATATCTAATTACACCAACCTTCACGCTCGTGACCGTACACACTTTGCTCATACAGCTTCTTAAATACTTTTGGTAGAGTGAACCTATACCATACGATGATCTTGATCCTCCCTATTCTATTCCCCTGATGCTTAGCGGGTCAGTACCGTCATCTCTCAGACGGTCCGTCTAAGACCACTTTGCCCTTGAGACTCGCTGCACAGAGGGAGCCAGAAAGGGACAGTGTGATAAATTTCTAATCTACTACTTGAGTAGTAATCTAGAGTAGTAGATTAGATTAGATTAGACTAGATTAGTAAAAAATTTAAAAATCTAAGATTAGATTTAAAGTAGTAAATCTTGCTTAATGTAGATTATTAGATTATTAATAAACTTATTTTATATAAGTTAATATATAAGAAAGTAATTAAGAGATATTAGATTTAAGACTAATATAATAAAAACCCTTTAATTATAATCATACTTAATGAACTAATTAATAATAAATATATCTTCTTATAAAGACTACAGTTGGGCCACATCAAACATAGTAAATTTTTAAAGTGGAGAAAATAAAAAATCTTTTTTATTTAAAAGCTATAAATAAGTCTTAAAAGCTTATCTAAACTTTCACTTTTTAAAATTTATTAAGTAACTAATCTTTTTTAATTTTATATAAAAAAAGTTTTAAAAAAAATTGTCCCTTTTTTTAAAAAGGGTAAAAGACTCACTTTTTTACAAGCTAAAAAAAATCTAATAAGGGGGATCGATTCCGATAAGCCTTGCACGTATTTTATATTAAATATTTTTCGAAAATGTTGACTTTTAAATTTTTTTTTTAGAAATAATTTTGAGGCTTTAAGGCTAAGCGAGATAAAATATCTTCATTTTTAACGTCGTATATACCTTATATTTACAACCACAACAGCCACCACAACCACCACCTTAATTCAAAGGCTATTATGCCTCCTTCAAAGCGTGATCGAAGTAATACACGCGCTAAATCACCCCCTAGATCGCCTATTAAGCTAATCACAAAGCTTTTTCATCAAAAAACACTGGAATCTTCATTTAATACTTTACCTTTACACCCTTTACGTCTTACTAAAACCTCTACTACTACACTAACTACTTTTAATAGTAGTCAAGTTAGTAATAGTACTAGCGAATTGGAAGATAAGGAAGTAATTAGCGAATTAGAGAGCCAAGAAGAGAGTAAGACGGAAGAAGAAGATGATATTACTCGTGCTAACGAGTATTTAGATTAAGATCTTGAAGAGCTAGGCCCGGATAGGCTAGACAGGGAGGAAATCGACGAATTAGATATTAAGAAGGAAGTAAGCGAAGAGTTTAAAACCTCTAAGTACTTTCGTTAGTTAATAATCGATTTAGACGGTAAAGTAGTTTTATCGTTTAAAGAAGAGCTCGATAAACCAACTTTTAGTAAGTAATATATCAATTATATATGTTTATTAACTAATTTGTTTAATTAACTCGAAAGGGACCTTACGCTAACAAATTAGCACCTCTTGAAGCTAAAGGTTCAACAACTCGCAAGCGAGCTAGTGTTACGACCTACGATGCGCCCCGTATTCTAACCGACACGGGCTCGTAGCATCGCTGGCTATGCGACGGCGCTAAGCCTAATAGGGAAGACTTAGTGGCGAGTATGTGACATGTGGATGCGAATGGCCCCCGACTGCACTAGGCCCTATTAGGAGGGTCCTTCGTGTATTTATACCCGAGCTCTCCCTTATAGAGAGCTCTCCTCTCTTCCTTGTCTTTTCTTCTCGATTCTGAGCGTAGCTTTAGGCCCAAATACAAAGCTAGAGTCAACTCGCCATATCAACCTCTTGCTAGCCGTAACAGCTAGAGTAGCCTAAAGAGAGTTAAATCGTCAAAAGGTTCTTTAAAAACCTTCGAATAAGACTATAATCGTCAAACCGGCTTCAAAACAACAACCTCTCACTTCTTTCTTTACGCCAAGACCTCTACTACCTCCGCAAGAGCCTCTTTTACCTCCTCAAGAAAATATATATAATATATTAAGTAACGACGATAATAATTCTGACTACGACTTAAAGTTTGAAGAACTTATTAAGAGGGAAATACGTACTAAAGATGACTTAATTGAGTTAAACGATTTGAACGATATCGAGTTTATTAACAGTGGCCGAAGCGAGCTCTTATTAGACTCGCTTATAAGAGAGGCAATTAATCTCACATCTAAGCTACCCTTTAAAACCTATCGAGGGGTCTTAGAATCGATTAAAAAGCAACTTCTTAGTAAACAACTTAACTTATTACCTCGTATACGCTTCGAATATTCGCTTATTCAACAATACGTCCAAAATCTCTTAAAAAAGAGTCCTCGGAGGGGTCGAATTAAAGCGTCTCTTCTTATAGCTGAGAGTAATTGTGACGACTGTCGCTGCCCAGAGCCTCATTTCCACCGGCTCCACTTAGTATTGCCCGATCGGGACGTACCGAGATTACCATAGTACTAGGCATACCGACCTCTTATATATAGACTTCTTCTTTCTATACCTTCTTTCCTCTGTAGTTGTAGATTCTAAGTTAATGCTTAGTATCGTCATATGTCCTGTATTGACATATGAGGCGTCAATTACACGTGACTGCCGTCTTTTTAGGGCAAGCGTCACATTATCTACAACTCTTTTATTTACGTCTAAGAAGACAGTAAATATCCTTCGCCCCCTAATTCTCCTGTGAGTAGTTACGGCCTAAAAGCTTAAATATAGGAAAGGCCTATACTAAGCTTTATAGCTTAACGAATAGTAGTATTAAAACCCCTACTAATAGCGAAGTTAATATCTACTTCGCTACTATTACCCTTATTCTCCTCCCCGACTTCTGCCTTAACACGACGAAGTCGAAACCTTCTCTTTGCCGGACCTCTCCCTTTAACTCGCTAAATTAAGCCGAAAGTCGTCCCTCTTTTAATAAAGCGACTTACTATAGACGACGTCGATATGTCGTTTGCTTCTTCTTCCGTCCCCTTACTTGACTCTCCCGATACTAACAATCCTATAGTTAATACTTCCACTAATACGCCAAGGAGTAATATAGAGCTTACAAGGACATATATAAGAGAGACACTATAAGAAAGCCGACTTCGCATCTTAGAAGAGCAGCTCGCGGAGAGTCGTATAGAGAACTAACGGTTAAAGCTGTCTCTTTAACAATAGCGACAGACGACCGACGAGCCTCTACTACGTAGACTCGCCCTAAGATCTATAACTTTCTAAGAAGGGGATATACCCCTTTATCCCTTAATTGAGAAAACTCTTGCCCCTGAGCTAAACAAAGGCAAAGGTAAGGCATAGAGTACTCTTAATCCTAGTAGACTACTAGACAACGATAGTAATAACAGTTACCGACCTCCTCGCATCTCACGTCGTCGTTCCCCCTCCTTCTCTAGGATGTCCTAGATATTTACAGCCTCACGAATCGAGAAGATCCCTAACTTAAACGATAAGCTTTTGGACAGTATTAGCTATAGTCCACGTCTATAAGAAGTCTAGGTCTAGAATACCTTACGCCGGTACGACGAATACTTCGTCGACGACGACTACTAGAAGGACTAGCTACTAGTATAAATAGAAGGAATAGCTCGCACGTTCTTAGAACCCTCCTTCTTGTCCCCGACGCTTAATAAAGACGGAAACCTAGCGGATACGCTTGACTTAGTTAACTAAGTAATCAAATTCTTGACTAACCCTTATAAATAATAGACAGCGCGTAACCTTTATTCTACGTTAAAGATAAAAGCCGTAGGACAAACCTTTTAAGACTTCTACTAATAGTTTAGAATTCTTACTAGCTAAGGCGGCGTAATTAACAAGTTAATCCTTAAAATGGACTTATAAGACAAGCTCTTATCCCGCTTATATAAGTAATTATTTTATAAGTATTAGAGGGCTAAAACTCTAGAAGAGTATATAAAAGCAGTCTAAGCTAAGGACTAAGGACAGATTATAAAGAGTATTATCTACGCTAGTCGCTCTAGCCCCTTAGTAATAAGTATAAATTCCTATCCCTAGTCCTAAGTTAATATCTCCTTAGGGACTACAAGAAAGTCACTTTAAGCTTCTACTGCTTCTTTGTCTTAGTAATAAGAGACTAGTTAACCCCTAAGTTAATAAATCTCTACACAAGCCGACACACTTTGTGCCTAAATACTAACGAATGCCCCACGGCATTTCGCCTAACGGCCCCCTAGTTATAGTTATACCTTCTGTGTTAACGAGATAAAAGTAGGCGCCGACGACGGCGGTCTTATGTCTAACAGTTAAGCTATAAACGACGACAACTTGCTAGTAAAGGAACTTACCTTATAAGCAAAAGACTTAGCCTAGGAAAAGGCTCCTTCTTAAGTATAGTACAAGATATACGACATTTTAACCTTATAAAGCTTCTTAGTAGACTAGCACTTACTACTTATATTACTTTCTTTAAGAACGAACTTACGTATAAGCTGCCCGCACTTCTTAATTCCAGAGCTAATAATTATTGTTTTATTAATTACTCTCTTTTAAAGTCTCTTTCTTTCTTCTTAAAACCTTTAATTCACCCACTGCCTTTACTTGTCCTTATTAAAGGATTTAATAGTTAAACTAACTGGACTATTAGCCACTATACCACGTTAAATTTAATAGTCGACAAGCGTTTATAGTTATTTACTCCTTTCTTAATTACTTACTTAGGAAACTATAGAGTAATTATTAGAAGGTTATAGCTAAAGTATTACAAAGTGCTCTTAGATACTACCAAATAACGGCTCATCTGGCTATTAGACTGCCCCTTAATAATAAGCTACAGTAAACTAATTAAGGTCCGAGACTTACGTGTACACAAGATTTACTAACGCCACTAGCGCGACGCCGAGCGTAGAGACGCTAAGTTACGTGAATTTTAGAGCTACTATAATACTTAATTTGTGGAGTCGACTTTAATAGTCGACTCGCACTTACCTCTCGCGCTAAGTATAAATACTTTAGACTTAGCTTCTTTCTTAAACTAACTATAGTTAATAAAGTTTACTAGAAAGTTTATAAGAAGAAGTCGAGTAACTACCCCTTCCTTAAATCTTAAGTTACGCTCCAATTCTATAGCTAATTCTAGCCGGCGCGCTAAGTCAAATTTCGACATAATCGCTAGTTACTCTTTTACTTTCTTAATAACCTCAGAACCTATTACTATTAATCCCTCGACTATTATTAAGTCTAAAAAACTAGCGATTACATTAATAGAAAATCAAACCCGGCATCCCGCGCAATATAGTCGAATTATGTCGGATGCCGAAGATACTAATTCTATAAATACACAGTTGTCGAGCTTACACTTATAGCTAATCTCTAACTACGGAACCACCGTAAGTCGTAAAAAGAAAAATCAGGGAAACTTATTATAGTCGTACTAGAAGTGTAGAGTCGAGAATTTATACCCCCCTAGAATCGAGTCCACGGCGCTAATAGAGGAAATTCACCCCCTTGTCTCTTTAATACCTAGTACTTCGTCTACTTCTTCTTTCCTTTTTATTTTAAGTATAAAACCTCTTACGTATTCTTTACTTTCTTCTCTTATTACACCTTCTAATAAATACTTCGTTTCGAAATATATAGTAGCCTCTGGAAGTGGCCGCGCCGCTGTGTTAATTAGAGAAGTTGCGCTAATAATAAATTCTATATTAACCTCCGAGAGTTAAAAATACTTAGATCCGCGCCTTTTAAGTATATAGTATTGCCCTTAATTAATCCCCGATGTTAGTACTACTGTCAAACCTACCTCTATTATTAATACTCTATGTACCGCAGAGCTCTCGTATTAATAAGTGCGACTTATAACAAAGCCTAAAGAGCGCGCGCACTCTGCTACTAATAGTTCCCTACCTCAGCTAAGAAGTGTATTAAATAACCAGCCTAGTCAACATATATAACCGTCCCCACGACTAACTAATACATACATCCTAACTAAATTAGCCTAAATAGAAGTTATTAAGCCAGAGAAGAGAACCGCTAAGTTATTATACCCCCGAGACTAAACTAACTCCCCCTAATTCGCTTCTTTTACGCGTAGAACATATACTAAGGACTACGCTAATTCACTTCAGAAGATGTAAATATAGCTCTCTCCCGCACACGATTCGACTACAAAAGCTCCTCCTTCCTTAACTTGTTCTCCTTAACTACGAGATAAGTTACTAATTATAAAGCGACGTAAGAAAGCTCGTCGACGTCTAATTATTAAGATCTTCTCGATTAGCGCCGTAGCGTTTCACATGTTAATTAAACGGAGGTCTAAGGATAAGATATTTATAGTAACTCTTTAAGAAATTAACGCTTTAATTAACTAAAGAAGCTAAGAGCGAGAGAAAGCCGCTGCTATATTAGCCTTAACTGTCGAACTCACTCACTGTCGCTAGTTAGTTATACAGTTTATACTCTCTATTTAAGAGCTAGACGCTAAGTTAATGATTCCCCTAGAATATATTAATTGGACTCACGTATTTTCTAAGGCAGAAAGTAATATTCTCCCCCCCTACCGCTTATATAATTATAAAATTAAACTAAAAGGAGAGGGTAAGAAAGTACTTAAGTATTCACTATTATATAAGATATTAACTAAAGAACTTAAGGCTATTAAGGAATATATCACAAATAACTTAAATAAAGGATTTATTAAGCCGTCTTAAGTACTATTCGCTGCCCTTATTCTCTTTATCAAGAAGCCAAATAACTCCTTGCGGTTATATATCGACTTTCGGGTGCTAAATTCCCTCACTCGGAAGGACTAATACCCCTTACTTTTAATTAATAAGACCCTAGCTCGTATAGCTAATACTCGTATCTTTACTAAATTAGACATTCGTTAAGCCTTTTACTAAATCCGAATAGACCTAGTATTAGAGGAGTACACTACCTTCTACACAAGGTACGGCGTATATAAGTACAAAGTTCTTCCCTTTAGCCTAATTAATAGCCCTGCCACTTACTAGCGCTATATAAACGATATTCTCTTTAATTACTTTAATAATTTCTATATAGTGTACTTAGACGACATTCTTATATACTTTAAGGACCCCTTATAATATTAACTCTACGTTAAAAAGGTACTTTAACGCCTTAACGACGTTAGGTTATAAGCCGACTTAAAGAAGTATAAGTTTAAAGTAACATAAACTAAGTACCTAAGATTCATTATATTAACTTCTAGCCTAGAAGTTAATCTTGAGAAGGTCTCTGTCGTTCGTGAGTAAACTTACTCTAACTTTATTAAAGGTATATAGTCTTTCTTTAGTTTTTATAACTTTTATTAGAGATTTATCCGTGATTATAATATTATAACGAAACCTCTTATTTAATTAACTAAGAATAATATTCCCTTCCGCTTTATTATAAAGTACAAAAACGCCTTTGACCTCTTAAAATATACTCTTACGTCTGTACTTCTCTTAAGACACTACTAACAGGATTTACCTTACCTCCTAGAGACAAATACTAGTAATAGTATTATAGCCGGAGTCCTTTCCTAATAACATAGCGACGACTAGTTCCCCGTTACTTTCTTTTTAAAGACTATACTACTTATTAAGCTTAACTATATAATATACGACAAAGAGATATTAGCTATTATTAAATCCTTTAGGCACTAGCGTATTAAGTTAATAAGAGCCCCTTACTAAGTCCGTGTTATAATAAACTATAAGGCCTTAAAATACTTTATAACCTCCAAGTAGTTAAATATTAAGTAAGCACGATAAGTAGAGCTCCTAGCGGACTATAATTTCATAATCACGTACCGCCCTAAAATCTATAACCCCCTAGTAGACGCACTTTCTCGTAAACTAAACGAGTTAAATTAATAAAACTTTACGAAAAAAACTTAACGCCTTTAATAACTCTTACGCCAAGACTAAGTTAACCTTAGCTTACTGTCTATAGAGTTACGGCCGCCTAACGACGCCGACGCGCTAGTAGCCGACGTTAAGCTCGCTGCCCTCACATTAATATTCTCTGTCGTATAATAAATCCTAGAGGCTAATCGCACTACTCCTTCCTTATAGGCTCTGCGTAAGTAAGCTATATTAAGTTCTCTAAGTAAACTCAGCCTAATAAGTGACCTCCTACTCCACGACGGCCGCCTTTTAGTCCTTAATGTTAATCACCTCCAAACCCTCCTTATACGAGAGGTCTATAATTAAGTCACTATAGCGCACCCTAGTACTAAAAAGACGATCTAAATACTTTCTTCTTAGTACTAGTGGCATAAAATCACGTCTATAGTTTAGTAATACTACTATAACTATTATATATACCGACGAATTTAAGTTCCCTGGGATAAAAAGCCTAGATTCCTCTATTTTCTCCCTGTTCCGTCTAGATTATAAGAACATATCACCGTAAACTACTACTCCTTTACTAAAGACAAGTATAAATTCGACAACGTCCTCGTCTTTATTAATAGATTTAGTAAATAAGCTATTAATATCCCTTACTAAAAGACAATAGATACTCAGAAGCTAGCTATTATATATATATATTATATATATTATTACTTTAGCGCTCCCTTAACTATCACTTCTAATAGAGGCCCCTAGTTTGTCTCTAGGTTTTAGACCGCCCTTAGTAAAATCCTCGGAACTAAGAGACAGCTATCCGCTACTAACCACTTATAGACAGACAGCCAGACTAAAGTATATAACTAATACCTACAGAAACGACTCCGACCTTTCGTTACGTACTACTAAGACAACTAATTAGAGTACCTCCCTATTATAGACTACGCCTAGATGTCCCTCCCACACGATTCCCTAGGGGGACTCTCTCTATTTAAGGTAGTTTATAAATACGTACTACGTACGAATTAAGACTAGAAAATTAACTTACTAGACTCAGTTACTCCCGTTAATAAGTTAAACACTTAATAAGCCATTAACTATGCCTAACGCCATAAGAAAGCTTAGGACATAGCTCGATCAAACCTCACTGTAGCCTAAGCCAAGATAGCTAAGTCTTATAACGCCTCTCGCCGCGATGTCGACTTTAATAAAGACAGCTTAGTCTAGCTCGACATGCGCTATTTTAAGACACTCCGTCTATTTAAGAAGTTAAATATACTAACTAATAGACTATTTAAAGTACTCGAGAAGGTAAGACACTCGTACCGCCTAGAATTACTAGCGAGTATAAAGGTCCACAACGTCTTTCCGGCTAGTAAGCTACGCCGAGACCCTAACGACCCCTTACTAGGCTAAGTACAAGATGCCCCCCCGCCGATTAACATTATAAGCGACGACGAGTAGGAACTAAAAGAAGTACTTACTTGCCGTAAAAAGGGTAAGACTCTGTTTTACCGTGTCACTTGGCTTAATTAAGACGTTGACTTAGACTAATATAATGCCTTTAACCTTAAGTACGCTCTACATAAAGTCAGGGATTTCTACCTTAGTCACCTCGAGCAAGTAAGACCCCCTACTAAGCTACTTAAATAGATTAAAGCATAAGAAGATAGTATTAACGACTACGACGACCTCGATAGTAACAAGGAGATAGACTAACGCTTAAGGACGAGCTTTTTCCGGAGGAGGGGGTAGTGTGACGACTGTCGCTGCTTAGAGCCTCATTTCCACCGGCTCTACTTAGTATTGCCCGATTAGGACGTACCGAGATTACTATAGTACTAGGCATACCGACTTCTTGTATATAAACTTCTTCTTTTTATACCTTCTTTCCTCTGTAGTTATAAATTCTAAGTTGATACTTAGTATCGTTATATGTCCTGTGTTGACATGTGAGGCGTCAGTTACACGTGACTGCCGTCTTTCTAGGGCAAGCGTCACAGTAATCACCCAACCGGGGATGGAAAAACTCTTGCCCGCAAAATTAGAGCTCTATTTCTTTATTATCGAACGCACAGATCACTTCCTTTAGAAACTCGAGGAGGAAAGCAACAAAATCAGTCTTATTTAGATAACGAAGACGTCTTTAAGGCGTGTAGGGCATAGCTTATGACGCAAAAGCTTGCTATAGTTACTCTAAAGGGATTTCGAAACGCTCTTAATACGGAAATTATGCCTCGCTTACTTGCCTCGGCTAAAAAGATTAAAAAGCCTCTTTTAGGTCTTACTACTAGTACACGCAAAAAACCCGGGAAAAAGGCTAAAGAGTGGAAACCTCTTAGTAAAACAGCTACTTATAAGTGGTTAAATTGCCTTGGATTTTATACTACTGAAGAAAAAAGAGGAGTTTACGTTGACGGTCACGAGAGAGACGTCGTTATCGAATATCGTCAAAAGGAATTCCTTTTATAAATAGCTTATTATCAAGCTCTTTCGACTAATTACGAAGAAGACGCTAATGGCTTTGTCGGTGCAGTACCGGTTTATGTACCACGCCGCATATGTGAATATATTCCAATGTGAGTATAGCGACAGAGTAATAAATATATGGTTCAAAATCTGTATATATTCTAAGAGAGTGCGAGGAGAGCCAGACTATATACTACGAAACCCTACTGAATCTCCACCGAAACTAGTCCGGCTAAGCTTTAACCCCTGACTTTGACCCGCACCCCCTTTTCCAGACCGAAGTATACTTATATAAGGACTTATAGACTAACATAAGCAAAACTTCTTTTGGAAAAACTATTTCTAATACACGTAAAAGTAAATAACTAGTAATATATAAGAAATAACAAATAAAATAACAGAGTATTTAATATCGTCTAATCTCGATCTAATAGTGTCCCGAAAGTGTCCCGAAAGGGGTCCGAATATAGTAAGACGCAGTAGCGAGGTTAAGCGAGAACTAGTAATAATAAAAACCCTTAGTATTATATAACGTAATAAATATATATATATGTCGCTTCCCCCTAAAGGTTTAGAATCTCCTTAGTAAACACATATACAATTACCGTACGTATATTACTTTCCGATCTCCCTAAATTCACTTAATATAACTCAAAAACTAACATTTCTGAGAAGACTATATTAAATTAAATAGACAAGCTAAAAGTAAATATACTCTTTAGAGATAGTTCGGTAGGGAAATAATATACTAACTAAAAACAGTACTTGCACCTATACCCACAGGAGCGCTCGACCTCGTATACTGTAAATACTACATTTAGTACGTTCGTCTCCTCGTAAAGAACCTATCCCACGAATACGCCTTTAATAATCCTAAGAGTAAGAAATACGCATATTACGTAAAGAAGAAGTCCCGGTATAACTTAGTAAGTATTTTTATTTCTTTTCCCTATTTTAAATTATATCCGAATCCTCGCCAAAAGTACTTTAGATATATAGTTACTAATATATAATAGATTCTGTGGTTTGTCGCCAAAGAATACCTTCGTCTAGTTACTGCCCTCGAGGCAAAAGATAAAGAAGCTATTGTTACTGCCGCTAAATCAATTAATTCGGCATTATTAGTCGCCGCTACTAACGTACTAAAGACTACTAAGGAGTTATCGCTGGCGTTATTAGAGGAAACGCGCGCTATACGCCAGGAAATCGCTAGCTTAGCCAGCTCGTAAGTAATAAGTTAACCCCCTTATTCCTTTTTAATATTAAGGCTCTTAAGTATTAACGCTTTATATAATAAGAGACAGTGTTAGTCTTAAACCGGCTCCTTACTGTCGTCTCCTCTGCCGCCACTAAGCGTAGTAGGGAAGACAGTAGTAAGGACGATCTTCTTACTAAGCGCCCCCGCCGAAGTCGCTACTATAGCGCGGAGGAGGAGGACGAGGAACCTCTTCCAGATATCTATAAGTAAGGGATTTAGCCCTATTTCAGATTAACTTCGTAGTAAGTTCTTTGTAGCGGCACTTTCTTTATATTACTATATAAGAGTAGCCCCCTATAGTGAAACCGGTAGTTTGTCCTTATTAAAGTGTCGTCGCAAGGCCGCCCGTTAGTACTTTGAATTAAAGAGTATTTAGAACTAAATCGAGTGTGTTTCTGACTCTATAAATTAATTAAATATAAAAATAATCGCAAGTAATAAATCAACAAAAAATAAGAGTTACAAGGAAATATATAAATAATAAAAAAATTAATAAATGTAAGAAACCTCTCCGTTACTAGTCCGAATCGACTCCGGTTGACTATTAAACCTAACCCTTTATTTTGACAGTGAGGATATTAATATTAATAAAATTCCGAAGAGCCTTATTCAGAGCACTCTTCGTTATAGCGTCAGCAAGATTATTAGCGCCATTAATCCATCGAACCTCCGTTAACTCTCTACGCTCGTATAATTAACAAATAACTATAATATCAATTATTAGACGCTTTTCTTTTGTCGTACCGAGCTTAATAATACACTTATAAAGGGACAAAGAATCCGTGTAAATAATAGTAAAAAGACGTGAGATGCCAAGCTTATCAGTTACTATATTAATAGTAATACTAAGGGAGATTAATATATTAATACCAACTACTATAATATACAACTCTAATACGAGTACTACACGAGTTACTCTTTTGTATTTCGTTAAGCTCGTATATACGATATTACTAGTCAAGGTAAATTACGTATCCCTTACTATTTCGGCACTAATTACTAATACGAAACCTATTTATAAACTCAAGTCTTTATTATTAGTAAAAGAACTGTCTATAAAAACGTAAACCTTCGCAGACCGTAAGTCAACTAATACGTATTAAAGTCCCCTCTCTAAGTTATCCATTTGCCATTTAAGGCGTAAGTTCAAGGCCTTAACGTCGTCTTCCGTCGGATCTTAGTGTTACGCTGCGATTAAGAAGTTAAATGTTACTTCCGGCTGATATATAGTGGCAAAATAGGCCGCACGAGCTCTTTGCTCTCTATAGGCCTTCTTATAGTCCTCTTTCCTTGTGTCAACTAGCTCTAGCCTTGCCCCTTGACCCTTCTGAGACATATAGAAGTTGTCCCTGTCTATAATAATAATATACTTATTAAACGTAATAGTTTTAGTAGGGAGTAGTACTCGTATTGGCTTCGGCAGAAAACCGGCCTTAGTGATCTCGTCTTGCTCCCTTACTAAGAAGCTCTTATCCCCTAAAATCAGGGTATCGTCTGTCTGCATCCCTACGACTCCGAAATCGTAGCTTTCCTTAGTACTAATTAATAAATATAAGTCGTACGTTGAAGTTTCTATCTATAAGTTCTCTATATAGTGCTTATAGTATATATTAAACTAATAATTCCCAGACTCAAATATACTATAAAGTAGTAATACTACTATAAATACTATATTAAGTAAGAACTCGTCTACGATCTCTTCTAGTAGCCACACAAATATGTCCCGGAGAAGCCTTATCTCTACCTAAACATAGACTTAAGTGATGTCCCAAATAGCCAGATATAATTTAGACCCTTTTCGGAGGCGATTCGTATACCTTACGGTAGTAGCCAAAAATATAAGTAACTACTGGCTAGACTGTTAAATTGTTAGAGACTAAGTCAATATCTCCTTCTTGCCTTTGTCGTTAAAGTATTAGATTATAAGTCTTAACTTCTCGTATAGAGCTAAAGTTTCCTTGCCCTTAACTTCGTCTACTATTTTTAACTTAAAAATGCGGTGGCCTTTTACCCTAAAGTCGTCCTTATAGATAAGCACAAAAACACCTCTTTTAATAAGCGCCACGTATTCTATTTATCGAGACTACTAGAATAGTAGTTTAGGCGTCGTAATCTTCCCCTTAACACGAAGTTTAATAAATAGCTCCTAATCCCTAGTCTCCTTCTTAGTCAGAAACACTTCAGTATTGTAATTGTCGTTAATAGTCGGTAAATCTAAGATATATTTCGTAAATAAGATTTTAATAACGATTCATAGTAGATTCAGTACTGTTTTAGTAGTATTTCTAATCAGGGATCTTAGATATTACTTATAAATATCCTCTAGTAAGTTTTCTTTTTGTCGTTTAACGCTAAAAGTGTCTATTTTAAAGGGACGAACTATAATTAATTAAAACGTACGTATTCTCTTATTTCCTATATTAATCTTATATAACTCTCTCTTAATACCTAAGAAATCGTAAGGTCTTGTCTATCCTTTACTTTCCTAATATACTAGAACTTAATTATTAAGGTAGAGATTATAAATATAAGTAGTTCCGGGGCCGTTTCGTATAGTTAACGTATCGTTGACTTTACGTGTAATATAGATTTTCCGTACTTCCTTTATAGCTTTCCTAATCGTAGTCGCACGTTACTCGACTAACGGATTTGAGGGGTCTAACTCCGTCATTCTAGGGTATACGCCGAAAATAAATAATATAAGGATAAGCCCGTTAGGTCTAGCTATATCGTTTACTACTTTTATTACTATTTATAATCGGTCTTCGTCACTTAACTTAGGGTACTCTTTTATAACGATTTCATAAGCACGGCGTAGTAGGCGGTAGTATCGCTTAACCTTACTAATTAAATAGTGTGCCTTAATAAGTACTAGCTTAAGAGTACTACCCACAGATCTAAGTACACTCCGAAACTCCTTAAAATTGAAATTAGTGCTATAGTCGTACATAACGAAATCCAGAGGTCTAAGGTATATATTAATTTATACTGACTTAAATGCGTTAAAGGTAGCCCGAGCCGTAGCCGAACTAGGGGCTTTTCAGAGTAGTTTCGCCGTACTAAAACCAGTTACCTTATTTATTATATAAAGGGTATATCGTTCTTTAAACATTGTGATATTAATATAGACTATATAATTAAAGTCGACGTCGTCTTATAACTTAAAGCGGAACTTATATAGAGTATTTACGTGTTTCTAGTAATACTCACATATCTCTTTAACCCTTAATATAACTTCCGAGTTATACTCATGGCCAGCTTGATCTAGTAGGTGTTATAGACGTCTTACTAAAGGGTGTCCGAAACGCCTATAAAGCCGACGTATTTCTAGTTTAGTTAGGTAGTATATATTTATTGTTTTAATAAAAGTGTCTAGTAATTGACGATATTAATCCAAAAGTAACTATAAATGCCTATACTTCCGTATAATTAAGTGCTTCTTGTCGCCCTAAATTAAGACGTTGCGCAAGTTATTATACTACGTATTTAGTGTATTTAGCTATTATAAACAAACTAAAAATAAGATATTTACGTCCACGATTTAGAAGTCCATTTCTTTAGCCGGAGTATTAATTGTGGCAACCCCTAGAGACAGTCGCGAACCGGCACTGAATGTGATCCGGTTTTAGCCCGCCTAGCTAGTGTTAAACTTAACATCTTGAATTTACTATAATGCCCGTAGTTAGTTAATTCCTCCCGTGTTTTTATTAGATGCCTCTATATTAATTAATAAGCCTTAGAAGAATCTGTCTATTTATTACGTTATATAGGCCTCGCTTAAAGTAAGTCTCTTGATTTTACTTTCTAGGATGTGAGTAGCCTTCTTCTCCTTAAGTTGCCTTATGACTTCTCGTGTATTATATTATACCTCACTTACTGTAAATATAGTCGTGAAGTTTGCGGTGCTATTACTATTATTATTATTAGAACCCTCTAAAGAGTCGTTAATATCTATTAAAGTGTTTAAATCCGCATTTTAGTAGTTTCCTAAATAGTATCTAGATAAAGTCTGGTTTTAGTCTGAATTGGGGTCGATTCCCTTAATATAAGTTAAGTAACTTCTAAAGGTCTTATTTATAGCTTTTACTCTTTTAGCCTTACGCGCCACGAAGTATCCTGCCTTAGACTCTGCCTACTCTTTGTCAGAGTAGCGACTATTATAGTAATCTATCTTCTTATAAATAATATAGCCTATATAGCCTAATATAAGCTAGAATTTGTCTCCGCGTTTGTTTTTACTTAAAAATTTTATCTTATAATTAAAGTAATAAGCCGCCCTATTTACGACATAAAATCAGTAGCGATTTGTATATAATCCGTAATACTTACTTACCCTCAATCCCGAGTTATAAGTCACTTCAACGCCGACAGCAGAGCGAAGACTATCTATTAATATAAGGAAAGTAAGAGGTGCCTAAAATAAGGCTATCTTAAAGAGGGGGTTCCCTGTTACTCCTTATACGAGTTTATCGCGGAGCGTCTTATTGTTCTATATATTGTCGTTCTTTAGGCCAAGCTAAATACTTTGTAATTCCTTAGTAAAGTTCTCTAATTAAGTTAATACTAGTTTTCCTGTCTAATAAGGCTCCTCCTAAAATAACGAGAAAGTTAGACTAAACTACTAGCTAAGGAACTTATTAACTCTCTCCTCCGTCTTAAAGTATTCGCGAGTTATCTTAACAAGCTTATTAAATAAATACCCCTTATTTTAGAGGTACTAGTAATAATATAAACTGGCTCTATCTCGTAATATCGACGGAAAAGCTCAGTTCTAGACCTTAGTCTTAATTAATACTCTCTAACACAAGTCGGCGAAGATATAGAGCTTCTTATCTAAGTGGTCCTTGTCTCCGTTATATTAGAGCTCCTTAGTATATATCTTAATAAGGTTTATTAACGATTTTGCTTAGTCCGGGGTTAATAGATTTATAATATACTATAATAGCCGAATCGGCTCCGTATATAGTCTAGTAGTCCTAGGAACCTCAAATAGTAATAATAACCCGTCCCGTGAGTATATTACTAGCGTTAGTGTAGGATCTAGTAACGCGTAATTATTTAATCTCCACGGATAGAGATTACTTAGGGGATCCCTCTTAAGAGTAAATAAAAACTCCTTCTTTAAGACTATAAGTAGGGGGGTTATATTATATAGATCCTCGACTTTATCTCCTTTAATAAGGGAGATCTTAAGTGATTTTAATA
Organism: Leptodontidium sp. 2 PMI_412; assembly: GCA_021432625.1. Taxonomy (NCBI): domain Eukaryota; kingdom Fungi; phylum Ascomycota; class Leotiomycetes; order Helotiales; family Leptodontidiaceae; genus Leptodontidium; species Leptodontidium sp. 2 PMI_412. The sequence continues at coordinate 9,113 of MU270665.1, read as the reverse complement.
GTTAAATCGTCTCTATAAGCTTCACTCTTGACCTTTCCGAAGGAGTGTCTTCCTCCACGGAATAAATAACCACCTCTAGTTAATATTATAGAGACATCGGGGGTTAATTTTATTAAGTATTATTAGGAATAGTAGTAGTAATTAAGAGAGTGATTCCTAGATGTAATTCAGTACTAATTCGGGGTAGTTTCGAATTTATATTTCTATTTAGTCCTCTAACTATAGATTTTCCTTAGCTTACACTGTTTCTACCAGAGCATCTGCCGTCCTCGTTCCCTTAACACGTCGTACGAATACGCCAAAGGCTCGTAAGTCGTCCCTAAGACACGTACGTTCTATTGTCTTAATTAACTTAAACTCATTTATTATTTAACCCTTAAAGTACTCTTAAAAGTCTTAAAAAAGGAACTCTCCCTTAAGGTGTCTATTACAAAAGTCCTCCCTAAACTTCCGTGAATATACTATTACGTCTATTAAGAAATCTAAATTAAGATTTACTCTCTCCCTAAGTATAACTATAATATTAATAATTTCTAGAGTCAATTCTAGCTTCGGGGTATAGTCTAAAACATCCGCTATTATATTAGATACGATTTGTAAGTGATCTAGTAGGTTCCTAGATAGGTTTCTCGAAGGTCCAAAGTTCTAGATTTAAGGATATTAACTTAACAATCTTCGTAAAGTGACTGTCGTATTATAATAACTCTTTTTTAACGTGTAATAGTCTTAGTCGAGTCTTAAGAGAGAAGTTGCCTTCTCTCTACAATCTAGAAAAGGTAAAATACCCTTTAAGGAAAATATAATTAAGTACTCCTTAAGTTAAAGCCTAGAATTCACTTTATAGCCTAAGACCTTTTTTATTTATAGTAAGGTTAACAATATAAGCTTACCACTAATCAGTGTCAGTATAGTACCGGTTTATATATTACGCTACATATATAAATATATTCTAATGTGAGTATAGCGATAGAGTAATAAATATATAGTTTAAAATCTGTGTATATTCTAAGAGAGTGCGAGGAGAGCCAGACTATATACTACGAAACCCCACCGAATCTCCACCGAAACCAGTCCGGCTAAGCTCTAACCCCTGACTTTGACCCGCACCCCCTTTTCCGGACCGAAGTATGCTCATGCAGGGACCTGTGGACCAACAGGCTTATTACAAGCTATTCTACTAATCCTACCCGAAGGAGTTAAAGAGCACATATTATACTTCTACAACAAAAGTACCTTTCACGATAAAGAGTTCTCTAATATTACGACCTACGATGCGCCTCGCATTCTAACCGACACGGGCTCGTAGCATCGCTGGCTATGCGACGGCGCTAAGCCTAATAGGGAAGACTTAGTGGCGAGCCTGCGACATATAGATAAATGGCCCCCGACTACGCTAAGCCCTATTAGGAGGCTCCTTCATGTATTTATACTCGAGCTCCCCCTTATAAAGAGCTCTCCTTTCCTCCTTGTCTTTTCTTCTCGATTCTAAGCGTAGTATTAGGCCTAAATATAAAGCTAGAGTCTACTCGCCGTATTAACCTCTTATTAGCCGTAATATAAGAAAAGACTAATACTCCTTCGCTATAAAGCGTTATATCTCACTCGGTCTTGCGCCTTATCGACTTGCCCTTATAATAAGTTAATAACAAGCCTTAACACCTTAGCCTATTCGACAGATAAGTACTTCTCTGCCCTAGTAATAGATTGTCCTAGAGAAAGCTAAATATTCTCTCGCGATTAACTTACTTTACCGTAACTTAACGCGCGCCGCTGTTTTAAAACGTATATCTAATTAATAAATCGATTAATAACCTTAAATACCTCTCTACTCTCCCTTACTATTATTACCGACCTCTCCCCCTCGTCGGCGAAGTTCTAGAGAAAGGAGCGCCCTTATACGGCTAGGCTTTACCGACACCCCTATCCCTTTAGTCAAGACTCTCTTAAAGGAGCCAGAAAGCTTTAACAGATTCGACTTAGACTTAGAGGACAAACCCTAGTGTTTCTTCGACGCGTCGCTAGAGCCTACTAATATAGAGGACCTTACCCCCGCTTAATAAGCTAAAGTAAATCAGTTAATTAAGGACTCCGTTAGCTCTACTGTCGCCGCCGCTATTATATAAGCCCTCACTTAATATACTATTAATAACCCTCGCTAAGAGACTAGTACTCCCTCTCCTTCTAACTAATTAGTGCGAGCTCTTACGGCGGACCTCTAACCTACCGCCGACTATTACCTCCTTAAGCTGAACCCCGCTATCTTTACTGTCGAGCCTAATAAGGTCAAGTACCCCTATACCCCCTTTAGCGACTATAAAGGCGAAATTAAATACGACGCTTAAAAGATAAATATAAAGTTCTTTATTTAAAAATACTCAGGGAACTTCTTTATTAACGAATCACAGGTCTACGCTTACTTTAAGTATATAAAGAGAGAGGCCAAGACTATTATTCTTTAACGAATAGACCCCGACTTTACTAGAGATTTTAATAAAGCCGCCGATGTCTTAAAGGCTTTAAACTAGTGTTTCTTTAATTATAATTAAATATAAGCCGTTAAGCTTAAGTATAATTAACTATAAATAAGTAATATAACTTATAACGAGTTTTATATAAAGTTCACAATATACGCGGCTACTAGAAAAATCTCACTTAACTAATAGTTCGACGACGTATACGAGAAAGTCTCAAATAAACTTAAGTATAATATCTAAACTAAGAAGTATAAATTCGCTAGAGATTATACGGCTCTTAACGAGTTCTTAGCTGTCTTAGATCGCGAGCTACGGAATATTACTACTAAACGAGCTAATAGACGTATTATTATCACTGTCCGCGAAGCCCCTTGAGTCTCCTTTAATAATACTAGTACTAGTAACTCGCGCGGTATCTTAAAGAAAGACAACTAGCGTTCGACTTCACTTACTCCTATTACTCACGTATAAAGACTACTAACTCTAAGACAGTCGTTAAATGCCCGCTAACGTACGCCCTCTCCTTCGCCTGTCTTGCGCCGACTTAAGTCCCCTATACCTCCTCTTATACTTAAAGACGTCTCTTTTAACACTTGTCTTTATTATAATAAGACCAGCTATTAAGCTAGCGACTGCCCTAAACGCCGTAAAGACTAAGCTCTCGATAAATCGATTTCCTAATTAGTCGTCAGCGAGGAACTAGAGACTAACAAGCTCTCAAAAAACTCCTAGGCTATAGTAAAGACTTACACTTTAATATAAGCTATAATTTATAAAAGGACTTAGTATTTAATTTCTGTACTCTTATTAAAGGACAACAATTCTTAATTAGTATTAAACTAAGAAGGAATAGATTCTTTACTAAGACTCTTATATATATTAATAATAAAGCTAATATTTTTAGTATTATTAAAACCTCTTTTATATATTAACTCGTGAAGTAATTTAATATCTCTTTTATATCCCTCCCTTAGTTAATTATCCTAACTAGTTATAATAATAAGAAAGGCAAGCCAATCGATACGGCCGTCTTACTTACTCTAACGATCGACCGCCGGCGAATTAACTTCCCCTTTCTAGTAACTGACTTAAGAAACACTGACGTCTTAATTAGTCAGAAGTTCCTCGAGTATTACAACTTAAAGTAGTCGTATATAAAGAACTGCAATCGGCTAAAATAGCCATTAAATATGCCTGTCTAGCCGTACTTTAACTAGCGAGTCTTCGTTAATATTAACTGTTCCGATAAGCTAATCGTTAAGTCTTACTAGCTTAACACGGAACAAAGGAATACCCTTATAAATATAAATAACTATCGCTAGAAATAAGTTAGGCTTGCGGCGCTTGACGATTCCCCTAAGACAAAGGCCCCCGTCCGACTTACCGCTAGCGTCTCGCTAACTCAACCCTCGAGCTTTATTAGAGAAGTCAAAGAGCGCCTATAAGTTATAAAAAAGTAATTAAACCCTTTAATATCCTATAATCTAAGATTACTACTTAAGGACAAGAGAACTTATAAAGCCTCTTTAGCGAATTACTAAATAAAAGTACTTACTACAAAAATCTTCCTTATATTAGTAATAGTAATATCTACAATATACCTTTAACTTAAAAGGGCTAAAAAGAATAAGGTATAAACCTTCGTGATATTAGTACTTGAGATCGACTAAGAACTAACTCGTTACTAGCGAGAGGCCCTAGACTAGTTAAGCGTCGAACTCGTATTAATAAATAGAGACTTAACCCTAGAAGAGGCCTTAAAGGCTAAGTACGCGTAAGATAATAAGTTAGTAAGTAAGAAGCTCTTAGTAAAGTACTAAGAGTATACTCTTCTCTTCTCTTAGCGAGCCTCCGACGAGCTATTAGCGTATCGCTAAGGTATAGACTACTAAATCGAGCTTACTAAGGAGAACGACTTGTCTTTTAAACCTCTCTAATATATAACTAAAGAATAACTGTTAGAGACTAAGCGGTATATTATTAATAATTTATATAAGGGATTTATTGAGCCCTCTAGTGTATTATATGTGGCCCTTATTCTCTTCGCTAAGAAAGCCGACGGCAGTCTCCGGTTATACGTTAACTACTAGAAGCTAAATGCCCTGTTAAAGAAGGACCCGTACTCAATCCCTCTAATCGACGAAATAATAGTACGTATTTATAAGGCAAAGGTCTTTATAAAGCTTGATATTTAATAGGCTTTTTACTGTATTTATATATCCCCTGAGAGTAAAGACTATACGACCTTCTATACCTAATATAATATATACAAGTACAAGGTCCTTCCCTTTAGCCTTATTAATAGTCTAGTGACTTTCTAGCGATTTATTAATAATATCTTTATAAAATACCTCGACGACTTCTACGCGGCTTATATAAACGATATCCTTATATATTCGTCTACTCTAAAGGAATATAAAGTCTACGTTAAGAAAGTTATAATAATATTATAAGCACATAGACTTTAGGCTAATATTAAGAAGTCTGAGTTTAATATATAAAAGACTAAGTTCTTGGGATTTATTATTAGAGTCAATGGCGTAGAAGTAGACCTAGAGAAGATTAATATAATTAAGGACTAATAATACGCCAATAATATATAAGGTATATAGAGTTACCTTAGCTTCTATAACTTCTACTGCCGGTTTATTAAAGACTATAGTCGTATTACACGTCCTCTCACGATACTCACTAGAAAGGACGTTCCCTTTATCTTTAATAATACTTATAAAAACGTATAAGAGACTCTTCGGGAAGCCCTCTAATCTACGCCAGTTCTTTGTTACTACGACCTTATTAAGTAGACACGGCTAGAGACTAATTCCTTAAATAAAGTCGTCGCTAGGATTTTATTTTAATTATAAGAGGATAATACCTTTTACCCCGTAAGATACTTCTCTAAGACTATAATAGACCTTAAGTTCAATTACTTAATTTACGACAAAGAGATACTAGCGATTTTCTAGTCGTTTAAATAATATCGCCTAGAGCTCTTAAGTGCCTAAAAGAACGTCCTTGTTTATATAGACTACTAGGCCCTAGAGTACTTTATGACTACTAAGGACCTTACAGCTAAGTAAGCTCGATAGGCTGAGTTCTTTGCGGATTTCTATTTTATAATTATATATTATATTAAGACGACTAATACGTTAGCTAATACTCTGTCTCGACGGGATTAAGACCTTACGGCGACAGAGGCACGTAAGCGGGCTATCCGTAGTTAATAGTTGATTCTGACTAACAAAATTGACTCGCGAGTCGCTAGCGACCTTTAACTCTCCGCCGTCGACCCTATAGACGCTTATATTAATGTCGTAGAGATAGTACCCCTAGTACTTATAGAGGCTATAATCCCGGACTACGATATTAAGACACGTGACGAGCTAGAGCTAGAGCCGGAACCTGAGCCTAATATAGAAGTGCTAGTCGACCTGGAGACCCTTATGCCAGAAGAGCTAGACCTTAACTCTATAGTAGCCTATGACGTCACGGAATATAATATTATTAATTAAGTACTTACAATTAATAAGTCTTTGCCTTCACTAGAGCCTCTCTAATAAAAAGCTAAGGAATAGTCATTAGATTACGAGCTAGTAAACAATAAGTTACTTTTTTAAGGACGCCTAGAAGTGCCCTTAGAGCCGCTAGAGCTTCGCACGACACTTATCCGTCATATGTACTCTTAGCTATTAGTAGTACACGCGGGGATCGGGAAGATAAAGGCATTACTAAACTATAAATACTATTAAAATAGCCTCTCTATAGACGTAACTTAATACGTAGCGAATTATAGTTACTCTTAGTAAAAGGCTAGAAGAGATAAGACTCCTGGTTTCTTATACCCCCTATTAATCCCCGCTTGGCTATATTAATACCTCACAATAGATTTCACGAAGCTACTATTAAACAAGTATAGTTATAACTTTATTATAGTTATTATTAACCGCTTATTTAAGAAACCGGTCTCGATACCTTATAATAATATAATTACGGCGAAAGGTATAATTACTCTCTTCTTCGTCTATTAGACTCGACACTTTAGTATACTAGACTCTATTATCTTAGACCGCGGACCTTAGTTCGTCTCTTCCTTTTAAAAAGAGTACTGTCGTATCCTCGGGACTAAGGTAAAGCTAACGACGGCGTATAACCTAAACGTCGACAATTAAATAGAGGTAACGAATTAATATATTAAATAGTAGCTTCGTCCCTTTTACTACTACTACTAAGATAATTAAAGCGACCTCTTATTAATTATAGACATCGCTCAACTAACGTTACTGTATAAGTCTTTAAGCCGCTTGTCTCCTTTTTAGTTACTTAATAGCGCTAAGCTAAGGACTTCTTAAGACTTAATTAACTTAGAGCCGCCGGCTATAGTAATAGAGAGACTTAACCGCGAAGAGGCTCTATAAGTAGCCTTACAAATAAAAGAGGTTATAGAAGTCGTATAGTCGTCCCTAAAGGACTAGTAAGAGAAAATAAAACGACTAGCGAATCGTGGACGACGCGCTATTAATTAGGACGTTAACGACTTAATACTAATTAACACTTGGAATTAGAACGTTAACTGACTTTTAAGAAAGTTATTTAATAAGTAGTACGGCCTTATTAAAGTAATCGCTAGGGAAGGAGAGAGCTAGAGAGTTAAGTTACTAAAGGACTAATTAATTTACCCTGTTTTCCACTCGCACTCGCTCTGTAAGTACGTCGATAACCCCTTATTAAGACAAGCTAAAGCTACGCCGGCACTTATCTAGTTACTACTTAAGTAAGATAAGTGGGAAATTAAAGGCATCCTTAGCTCTAAGGTTATGTGAAATAAGTTATTCTATTATATTAAGTAGTTAAGCGCCGACAAAGACTTAAAATAGTACTTATACTCAGATACTATAACGGCTCCGTATATAGTTAAACAGTTTTACCTCGAGTATCTTAACGCTAAGGGCCCCCTAAGAGTTCTCCCTAAGTGGCTAGAGGCTTATAATGTAAGTATCGACGACTATAACGACCTCAAGGACGACACAGTTATAGCTATAATTACGCGGACGTAGTTTTTTAGGAGGGGGGGGTAATGTTACGACCTACGATGCGCCTCGTATTCTAACCGACACGGGCTCGTAACATCGCTGGCTATACGACGGCGCTAAGCCTAATAGGGAAGAATTAGTGGCGAGCCTGCGACATGTGGATAAATGGCCCCCGACTACGCTAAGCCCCATTAAGAGGCTCCTTTATGTATTTATACTTGAGCTCCCCCTTATAGAGAGCTCTCCTTTCCTCCTTGTCTTTTCTTCTCGATTCTGAGCGTAGTATTAGGCCCAAATACAAAGCTAGAGTCTACTCGCCGTATCAACCTCTTGCCAGCCGTAACATCTAAGCGAATTTAACTTAACGAAAATTAACAAAAAATGCCTTTAAAAGGAGTAGGGGGTCTTATTCACGTTTCTGACTTTATATCTCTTAAAGGGAGGCTTACGATTAATTAAAAAGATACTCGGAAGATCATTTATCCAGGAGGTGGCACCGAGTATTAAGATACGAAGTAATTACTTACTCAAGTCGCCGAATCGATCGATATATTCGAAGAAAAGCACCCTAATAAGGTAGCTGTTTTCGTTTTCGACTAATTAAGTGCTCACGCTAGTAAAGGAGACAGTACTTTAAACGCTTTTGCTATGAATTCTAGCGTAGGAGGTGCTCCTTTACCTCAAAAGGATACGTACTTCCCCCCTGATATAAGCGAGAATAAGCAAGCTCGAGGTCTTATTAATACACTTCAAGAGCTGTCGCGCACTAGCGCAGTTCTTTGGTCTGGTGCATGCTTGCGTAAGCACTCTAGGTATATAAACCCAGTCTCCAGCTCCTCTCTTCAAGAAAAAAACGCTCAATTTAAATCAATCTTTGAACACACTTTCTAGAACCTCATATGATCGTAGAATCTTTCAAGCCCCCTGAACCACTGCTCTTCTTCTGTATGACAGTTAAGAGCCACAGCTTGTTTCCACGAGCTACGTCATGGGGGCTGCGTCCCTAGGTTTTTTTATGCTCTGCTCTTTGCCGAGCTTCGGCCGGCTCGCTTTAAGCGAACTGGGATTTCTGCCTTAAGCGAAGTTTTCGCCTAAACGGCAGAACGCCGGACATACCTTCGCTCATTATACAGCGAAATAGGCGCTAAGCCTGTTTCGTGGGGCTACTTGGTTGCGCCATTGATTAGTCGTAGGCGATAGGCCGTAGGCCAATTGATTAGTCATGCGCTAGAGAGGTATTCAGAGACGCCGGAGACAGGATTTGAAAAGAAGTGATACTTGGTGTGAATGATGATTCTATTGTAAAGGGGATTTCTAGGTCTATATAACTACTCTAGCTTATCACGTGTGTATTCGCTTAGGTAGCCGAATTAGGTAAATGTAAGCTCAAACGAGCTCAAACGAGTCTTTACTAAATACAATTGCTTTCCGGTAGTTTGAGACGCAGAGCCCGGAGCTTCGTACAACCACTGTTTTAGCCTAGGAAAGCCGTGTATCAGAAGCCTTGGATTTCATGGCTGTAACCTGTGGACGTCAGAGCTTTGTATCAGACGTATGTGGCTTGTTTTAAGCTATTTCCGGCTGATTAGGCCTAGAATAGGTTTTGTTG
>MU270664.1:0-40355 GCA_021432625.1 Leptodontidium sp. 2 PMI_412 | reverse complement strand
CCAACACAAGGAGTTCCTCAAGCACCCCTCGAATAGCCTCTTCGTCTACACTGACGGCAGCGGAATTAACAACCATGTGGGAGCTGCAGCAGTATCACCCCTAACTAGATGTACAAAACTGGCGTACATGGGGGACAGTGAAACCTCAACCGTATATGCCGCAGAACTACAAGGCATCAGGCTGGCCCTTCAAATTGCAGACGAAGACGCAGAGAGAGGAAACAAGAAAGACAGGCTGATCATCTTCACAGACAACCAAGCAGCTATCCGGACATTTCAGAAACCAACTGGCAGATCAGGTGCGTACATCGTAGCTGACGCGATACAACTCATAGACAAACTCCAAGGAGATCGTGGGACGCGAGTCGAGTTAAGATGGGTGCCAGCCCACACGGGCATCTTGGGAAACGAAGCCGCTGACAGAGCGGCTAAGAGAGCAGCCAAACAAAATGCAGGAGCTAGCCAGGGAAACGAGAACGCCATACAGACAAGGACATATCATTTGCAAGCAACCTTGAAGACCTGGGTCAGGAGGCAGACAAGAGCCGAATGGACAAACAGTTGGAAAGTGGAAACGAGAGGAAGAACCACATTCAAGCACACCCCGCAGCCATCACACAAGATCCTGCGACTACACCATGGACTAAAGAAGTGGCAGAGTGCTCTACTCATCCAGATGCGCACAGAGAAAATTGGGCTGAGAGACTTCCTGTGGAAGAGAAGAGTGCCGGAAGTCGACGACCCCGGATGCGACTGCGGCGAAGGACGGCAGACTGTGGATCACATCCTGCTGAGGTGTCGGAAATACAACGACGTTCGGAGAAGAGTTTTTGGGAGGGGAGGACGAATAGACCTGAGGGCAATCTTGAACGAGCCAAAACTAGTCACAAAGGCAATCAGATTTATGGAACAGACGCGCCTCCTTGGGCAGTTTCGGAGTTGCGATGCAGAGCAAAGAGACGAAGTGGAGCGCTGGGGGGAGACTGAAGGTACGGGGACACGAGATGGCTAGCAGAAGCGACAGCCAAAGAGCCTGATGCACTGTCAAAGGATGAAGCAAAGCACTCCTACTTAACGCCTATGTAAATAGTCGTAGATAGGAGCCAGACCGTCCAGTGGAGGAGGTTGCTGGTCACGGCAAAGTGATGAAGTGAAGTGCGAATTACCGAATGCGGTAACGCGCACTTCGGCAACTGGCGCCGAAGCTGGACCATGCCGGCATAGCAGTCCTACGGTGGACAGCTGGAACCGAGTATGAATAAATGAATGAATGAATGAATGGATATCTGGACGTCGATGGGTGTTCTTGATGCGATTGGTCTGCCTCACGGTGTTGCTCGTGAGGCAACTACGATAGGATCTTGGTGGGGATTTGCCAAGAGGTCGAAGGTCAATTTCAAGAATCAGAAGCCCTACCCCATGAGAAGCCATTTTACTAATTTGCCCAATCCGAAAACCACCAGCCTATTCCATAAACTCCCAGGAGGAAATTCACTACACCCCACCATAGATTGCTTCCCAGCTCGTGACGCACCGTCGGCATCGCAAACACACCCATTGAACACCTCACTACACTATCGAAAAAATCCTCCCACGACCAGAGGTCCTTTGCTTGAATGTCCGCCGTGATAACAGGCAAAAGCCACCGCAAGCCCTCCTCAAGTCTTTCATCCCATAATTTCTTCCTCCCAGAAACGTTGAGTTTCCAATTCCAATGACCAGCCACAGTAGGAGCTTTGCGGAGTGCGTGTTCGAAGCAAAAACTACTCGACCTTAAAAGGATTGCCAGACGCCATTGGGGAAAGAGGAGAAAAAAGGATACCATGATGAATGAAATCCAGAAGAGGATTCGATGATGCATGGCGACAGAAGACAGTGTCATCGCCAAGATCAGGCAGTAAATCAGAATAATATACCAGGAATCGTAGGGAGGTGGTTGCTGGAAGTATTGATTCGCGAGTCCGGGTGATCCAGAACCAACATTTTGTGCCCAGAAGAGTAGAGCCCTTTGAAACTGATCGGCCGGGAATCCATACGTGTGCCATCCTTGAAGCCATCCGAAAGTAACCCACCAACCTTGCCGAATGTACCACTTATCTGGCATAGGAAGCATATCAATAGGGGTTATAGACAGAATTTGATCTGCAAGACACTCTCCTAGCAAAGCCATCGGTACGTTTTGTTCGTTTTGTATAACTGCTTTATCAACAGGTACCCAAGGGCCGTTAGGGTCTCCAAATGTAGAGGTGCATATTGCTTGGCTTGCAAGCCATTCGTCGCTGAGGCAGAATTTGAGGTGACTTTTGAAAGAAGCTTCTCGAATATTCCACATCTCGTCTTTCATCCTTTCGAGGAGGAGTTTGGTTATAACGAGGAGTAATGCTCGAAGTAACCAAATAAGAAGGCGTCTTTTGCGAACGCAGCTTCCCAATGCCATTATTACAAGGATGGAGGTGGCATACAAGCCGTGCCATCCTATCCACGCCCCGAATATCTTCATTTTATACCTTGAATAAGATAAAATACGATATTTTATGCCATAGAAATGTGAACTGTAAGGTATAATCTATATGTGCCGTTTATTAGTTAAACTATACAATTGACATGCTACTTAAATATTAATCCTTACCAGATTTTCAAGTCCTCTAATGTATTGACCATGCTCCGAGAGCGTGTTTAGTTGACTTCGAAACGAACCAGATACTCGAGGTGCCGTCGTGTTTAAGACCGAGCTTGCACAAAAAGCTACAAGACGACCCTGGTAGGTAGGAAGGCAGCGAGTCCCAATGACGATTATGCATATGGCAGAAAAAAGCAAAATAGCAGATTGTTGGATCCATTTTCTCTTACTCAAAACCAGGGCAAACAGGCAAGTGGCCCCGAAGATTAGCGCTACGGATCCCGGAGTTCCGTAAAAGTAGTTGACCGACAAAGCCAGTGCCTGGAGGCTCCGTGGAAGGAATATTCGAGATTTAATACACCCTTCTAACGCGATAGGAAACCACGGTCCTGTGTATCCCATAACGTTGCACGGCTCCTTCGGTCTCCCAAAGTACTGAATGCACAGCGGCTCCCACTGGACCCTGCAATCGCCGGATTCACTGCTAGCTGTGCAAATAGGTTTTAACGCGAGCATAACCTGGATTTGTGCGAGTTTGACGCTTAGCCATTGGTAGTAGAGAGACACCCCTGCTAAGGCTATAGTTGTGAGAAGCCCAAGGCTTTTAAGGAGCTGGACTCGATACTTCTTAGCCGATGAGTAGAGCTTCTTTATCATGACAAGAATCCAGCCGACGTTCGAAAGAATCGCTATCCCACTGCATACAAAGCGAGGTGTGCCTAGGCATAGTGCTTTTGTTATTGTCCAGAGACTCCAACCTCGCTGTTGAGGAGCCCTGAATTGTGCCGTCGATGGCGAGGCTGAACTGCCATCAGTCCGTGCAGCCCTGTTTGGAAGGTCGATCTCAGTGATTGAGGCATTTCGAAGCTCTTCTATCTCTTCTCGGCGGAAGGCTTCAAGCTCAACGTCCATTTTGAGTCTGTGGATTAGAAGTTTTTTGATGGTGCAGAAGGAAGAAAAACCTGCATTGAAGCGGAGGATGGGTTGGCTGTTCAGGGCCGCTGGCCCTATGTAGCCCCACTCCTAGCTAAACTGAACTAATTACATAATCTTTGAAGCGGAGGAATGATGATGATAATTTCCCATTGGCTGTGCACGGTCGCTGGACCTACATAGCCCACTCCTAACTAAACCACGCTAATTACATAATCGAGCTTGGCATGTGATATAGACAATCATATTGATTCCCTATGTTCCAGGGAACAGCCCCCCCTGGTCTCAAGGCGCGGGTACGGATAGGCCCTAGCGGGAATATGTCACACTCTGCCGCGAATTAGTACTGTAGGGAACTGACATTCCGTCTCCTCATTCCCTGGATCCGCTGCCCGGCAAATGTCCTGCGGCTGGTAGCAGTTCCAGCAGGCCACATACTGCTGAATCCACTCCTTCTCTTCCCTCTTCCGTGTCTGGTACGCCTCGTTCTTCGCATGGATCCAATGGAACCGCCGGGAGCAAGCACCGGGTACGTGACTAAACTTACGGCCAAGCATACGACAATAGAGACAACTGCCCAACATGACTTCGAGAGGCGCCATTTCCGACACCTACGGTAGGATGCCAAATGGGCAGCCCATCACATTCGCGATCACCCTTGGACCGAGATCAGAACAAAACCCGTACGTTGCCGAGCTCGAGGCGATAGCAATGGCGATTCAGGGAGTTCCCCCATACCTCTTGAGGAGAGAGATCACAATCGTCACCAGCAACCAGGCGGTGCTACAAGTGGTAAGCCAACCAAACCAACAGTCGGGTCAGGCCAGCGTGATGCGAATCTACGATGCAGTCAGAGAACTGAGGGAAGGATACAATCGCGTCCTCCTCATGTGGGCCCCAGCACAACAAGAGTTTCATCTGGGGAAAGAAGCCAAGAAGGCAGCACGAAGGGCCACGGAGACAGGCAGATTACCACAGAAACCATTCTCTAACGCCAAATCCACAATTATCAGCATAGCAAAAGCAAAGAGGCAAATCGGCGACACGCTTCTTGATGGGGTGGGGAAACACCTGAAGGAAATAGACACAGCGTTGCCAGGGCGACACACCCGTACCTTGTACGACGCCTTAGGAAGAAGGGAAGCAAACGTGCTAGCACAGCTGCGGACGGGCATGGCACGGCTCAACGGGTATCTACATCGTATCGGGGCAGCAGAATCGGGTCAGTGTGCTTGCGGACAGGCAAGAGAAACAGTTGAACACTTCCTCTTTAACTGCTCATTGTGGGACGCGCACCGAGAATGCTTACTAGAGTAAACGGAGACTAGAAGGGGTAGCCTCTCCTACCACCTGGGAGGGAAAGCACTATTTGACCCGCTGAATTGGAAACCCGACATCGAAGTGGTACGGACCACTATCAAGTACGCCATCGCAACAGGCCGACTCGACAAAGAGGTTGAACACACAGCAATCCAGACGTCACAGGGGTGACTTGCATTAAGACTCCCCCCCTTCCTTTTGTTTCCCCTTCCCCCCCTTACTCAACTAACCCACCACGGACCCTCGTGGCTTAGCAGGTCTTGCTTCAACCGCTGAAGATAGGACGTTGAACACTTGGAGGAATTTATCTCCAAGTACACTTGCTACTAACAAACCCACGAGACCACGTCGAATTGTAGAATCAAAGGCTAGAACAAAAAACCGTTCAAGCGAACGTAGGGGCTGTCACGAGACCATGGCGGAATCGGAGAAATCGAACTCATGTAAATTAGTACTAGTGCTCTTTAGGCTTAGCTGGGCGGAATAGACCTTCATCATCATCATCATCATCACCACCCTCACATAAGAGGTAGGCAGAGCGGAGTCGCATCAGGCAGTTTCTCGGGAGCACAAATCCTGACATCAATGATATGGGGGTGTATTGCTGATGCGGAATGGTGTGGGCGTAAGAACGTATTACTGATCGACACGAAACGTCACTGCTATTGAAACTTTTAAAACCAGCTAGTAGAACAGAGTAGCTATACTATTAATATTATTATAGGGAAATGAAACCCAAGTACCACTTCTCAAGAGATTCAATTTAGTATAAGATCAAGTGCTCGGGAATATAAGTAATAATAAGCAGAGGATATATAATATGGGCTACTCTATCAAGAATACAGTTAAAAGAATGTACGTAGAAATAAATCCCTTTAATTTTGGAGAGGGTGTTGAGCTAATTCGGCGCTATAAGTCGCAAGCGAATCACCGGTTTATGGGATAAGCTGCTAACGACAGAGGTGGGCCGATGTGGGGGTATGCTGCTCGATGAAGTGGGAAAATGTCTCTCATAGAGATGGATATTAATGGTATGATGTGGTTACCACATGGTCGTCTCCATTAACTAATCTTATCAAGAGTGCTCGCATTCCATATCCGCGGTCAGAATGTGGGCCGTATCATTCACAGGTTGCCTGATCACTACTTACTTGAGTCGTTTGAACTCTCACCTCCTACCGAGACGGTGCTTTCCAGCCCCAGCCATCGCACTAGCTCATGACCGGATCAGGGACTTCATCTTTCCGTGAAGCGCTGGATCATTGGATGCTAATACGCTAAT
The DNA here is from genome assembly GCA_021432625.1 of Leptodontidium sp. 2 PMI_412. Classification (NCBI taxonomy): domain Eukaryota; kingdom Fungi; phylum Ascomycota; class Leotiomycetes; order Helotiales; family Leptodontidiaceae; genus Leptodontidium; species Leptodontidium sp. 2 PMI_412. The sequence goes on along the minus strand of MU270664.1, from coordinate 34,200 downwards.
CGAGCCTTGGCCGGTCGTGTGTAAAGCTAAAAATAAGAACGTCGAGATTCGGGACACTATGCATCCGATATTTGTTACGGAATTGCTGAGCGGTATTGGAAGACCTTATGATACGAGCCGCATCCACAAGCGCACACGCGACGATGTTGAACTACCTCTTCTCAGCTAACTACCCCCCCTCAACAGTCCTCTTCCGAATCCTGCACTTGAAACCATGCGGCTTGATGAACCAGCAATTATCCGTCTGCAACTTCTGTCCCAAAGCCCCCGGCTCAAAGTCATAGTTCCTTACCAGCGTAGGTATGACCTTTGAGATTTCCAAAAGGCTGATGTTCTTCCCAAGACAGGTTCTGGGACCGGATCCGAACTACAGTACCCAAACCCTCGGTCAGAAAATGGTGACTGGTCAAATTTCCGAGGATTTGAGAAGGAGGAAAGGGAGAGAAGAAAGAAAGGAAGGTACTTACACTCATGAAATACGCATCCCGAGCCTTGACGACTTCACTACTCTCGAGCCATCTTTCTGGCCGAAAGGTTTCCGCATCCGCACCGAATACATCTTTGTTGGCGTGCGCAACCCAAGCACTGATTCCCACAAGCGTCTGTGATTCACAATCCTGATCAGTACTACCTAAACATCAGACTCGGGAAGGGAGGACACATACTCCAGCTGGAAAAAACCGACCCGCAAGTGTAGCACCACCTTCAGGAACAACGCGCTGCAACACCAAGCCGGTCGCAGGCATACATCTCAAGCACTCCTTAATGACAGCTTGGAAATATTGCAAAGTCTGCGCCTGCTTGAAACTAATCGGCTCCGTGAGGGCCCCGCTCTTGTAACCCTCATCAATCTCCTCACGCAGCTTCTTGAGCACCGCAGGGTGATTGCACAGATGGTAGATGACGGAAGTGAAGCTGATAGACGTCGTATCCGAACCAGCCCCAATATTCGCAATACAGCTGCCCATGATATCCGCTCTGCTTAACTTCTCCGGGTTTTCAGCCTGGATCCGCTGGAACTTGGTAATAAAGTCCGCGGGGCCGTCTTCGTCTTTCTCTGCTGGAGGGGGACCTTTCTCCAAGCGCCTTCCAATAGTCTGCGCGATGAAGGCTACGACATGGGGCATGCCATTTTTCTGCGTGCCCAGGAACTTCTCGATGGAGAAGAGCCAGGAGTGCCATTCTGAGTAGATCCCTACTCGAGCTGCATGCTTGAGTGTCGTGTCTAGGGCGTTCATTATGCCTTCTATGTCTTTGCCTGCGTCAAGGAAACCGAATCGTGAGCCAACCTGACAATTTGTTAGTATTTCAACCTCTCCAAATGAATTATAAGCGGGTACGGACGGTGATAGAGCCAACAACTTCAAATGCAAAACATTGCATCCAGTGCGTGACATCGATCTGCTCCCCACTAGCGGCGAACTCGTCCAATCTGGTCCGGAAGATAGAAGTGCAGCTGTCAATGTAAGGTTCTAGTTGGACGAGATTCGTCATGGAATAGGCTCCTGAGATCTTCCTCCGATAGAATGCGTGCTTCTCGATATTCGTTTCGGTGAACACGTTTGGATGGACGGAGCTGGGGGGTCGTCCGGCTCGATACCATGGTCCCTGAATACTGTGAGATTCACATCAGCCAAATAAGATGATATCGTACCTTGATGAAGCCTCCTCTGCTACCATAGATCAACTGCACTGATGCTGGATCATCAATGCTGTACTCATTTGGTGCTATTCGCACAATTCGTCCTAGAAGGAAAAGTCACTCACTACCTTCCCACATATCTTTTAGGCATTTCAACAAACCATATTTCTTGTGAAGTGCAACATTATCGAAATGGAACACGCCCTGATAGACCTTGGTAAATAGCCATATACGACTGAATCTCGCCAACAACGGCCCTTGTACATCCCTCAACGGTGAGGCAAGAATCCCATAAAGCTTCACAACAACCAGCAGAACACAAATGGGCAAAACGGAAAGAGCAAAGAAATTCGCGCGGCTTTGACGCAACGCAGTGATGTACGATTCTAGAAATGAAACCATTCTGATGAATGTGGGAAGCAGAGTCGAATCGTGTGGCTGGGCGTAAATCACCAAGACGAAAATTATCTATATAGAGATAGACTGGTCAGCCATCATGCCATAACTATTTTTCTGCCGCAATCAGATCCGCCCCATGGACTTAAAGTCCATCCCACATGTTTCAACCTCGGTAGGGTTGAGATTACTTGTGAGGAAAGTGGATAAAAGCAGCACAGCTCTCCCGTATTCGCTTGATGTGGGGTATTCCCGTCGGAAGGGGATACCGAATTTAAACCGCACATACGGGAAATGTTATTTTTGAGAAGGAATTCTATCAGTTCTTTGCGGGGGGGAAGAGGGGTAGGATAAAGCGGGCAGAATAGTGTACCATTGCGAGATCACGAGATAGAAACCACGCAGTTGGTCGTGTAGATGGCAAGCAAAAACAAGCCTACCCGGACTTGCCTTATCTGAGACCATGTCTGTGTCTTTGATGCTAGAAGTCGACACTCCTTTGACCTAAGCATATCTAAAGCTTCATTCGGAAACTTGGCGTCTCGGAAGTGTCCATTGTATTTCGTTCTCATTAATCTTCACAAGAATAAACGACACCAGCCCAGCATGTCTTCAGACTCACCAGTCGCACTCGTCACGGGTGCAGCCTCCGGAATAGGGCTTGCCCTAACGAAGCACCTCCTCAAAAAAGGATACCGGGTAGTAATGGCCGACATCAGCGAGGACTCCGGCAAAGCTCTGAGTGCTTCTTTAGGTTCTTCAACCACATTCATTAAAACAGATGTCTCCAGCTACCAAGAACAAGCTGTGCTGTTCAAACACGCCTTCTCCTGGGGTGGTGGTCGATTGGACTTCTTCGCGGCTAACGCTGGTGTGGCGGACTTATCAGATTTGTTTGCAGAGCTGGAAGATGGTGATCAAATTCCAGAACTGAGTATGAAAACGCTGGATGTGAACCTCGTCGCTGTTCTGCAGGGCATTTGGCTGTTTAGACATTATGCAAAGAGGAATGCGACACGCGGGGGGAAAATCATAATCACTTCGAGCATGAGTGGGCTTTAGTACGCCTTCCTCCAATCTTTCCCTCCATTGCCTTGAATTGAGAAAAAATCCAGCTAATGGGATGTCGAAAAAATAGTGCAAGCTCAGCCAACCCTCAATACTCCACCACCAAAGCCGGTCTGATAGCACTCACCCGCTCCGCAGGTCCAGTGCTTCTGGCTAAAGATAACATCACACTCAACGCCGTGTGTCCCGCTTTCGTAGCAACGGCCGTCTGTCCACCAGCTTTACTGGATCTGTTTCCCAGGGAACATATTACGCCCATGAGTAGCGTGATGAAGGGGTTCGATGTCTTCCTTGAAGATGAGATGATGACAGGGAAGACGGTGGAGGTTAGTCTTGAAAAGGTGAATTTTAGAGAACAGGTTGAGTATCTGGATGATAACCAGAAGTGGTTGATCGAGGAGGCGGGTGAGGTGTTCAAAGCTGCAGCAAAGCAGCAAGCGCACTCTGAAACATAAAATTTGGGATGCATAAAGAAGCATGTGAAGTCTGCTGGGCTGGCACGACGCTCATTAGCTATGTGAAACGCGGCCCTTGTCTATGTTGCGGAGGTGTAGATACAGATGTAGGTCGGTCTTCCGGCCACGAATAGGACTTGTATATGCGATACCGTTGCAGCTTCCCCAGCCTCGAGTTCAGGCCTGCTTTCTCTCTTCTGTGCTCATTTGGTAACTGAGGATATTAGCCGGCCTTCTGGGACAAGGCGTACGGTACGCAGAAGGCCCCTTAGGCTATGCTTTGAGGCGCGAGTATGTGATGCCATTGCAGCAGATTTAGAAGTGTGCGCCTGGAATAGACTCTCGAAGCGAACACGCTTTCAAAGGAGTGAAGTCTGTGCCTGATGAAGGGCTTTTGAAGACGTTCAAAGTAGAGAGGTACTAGGCTCGATAGGTAAGAGTTGAGGCCATTAGATGCGGCCCACTTAAGCGAACCCCATGAAAATGAGACCTATGCTCGTAAATTCAATTATAAAGCAATCATACATTAGAATCTAACTAAAATCTAACTGTAAATCAATGAACAGTTGCTAATCCGCGTACTGCAATTACATCTTCAATTTTGCAAGTCAATTGCTCTGTGTAATGCCGGAAGTCACGTGGATCCACCTAGTCCCAAAGCTTCTAAATCTCCCTCCGCAAATCCTCTATACTTTTTAGTACGTAAGGCAATTTCTTGAGCATTTCTTTCATCCAGCGCCATACTTTCTCAATCGGGTTTAGATCTGGAGAAGAAGGAGGCCAATTGAAGCCTCTAACACCGTGTTGTAGCCTTGGAAGTCGAGCATTCCCCGCATGGACCTTCGACCCGTCTTCCATATATATATACTCTGGCCCTAATCGATCGAATAGCGGGAAAACGATAGGTTAGAGGACTTGCTGTAAGTAGGCTTTAGAACAGATACCGCGGCGGTTTGGTAACTTCTCTAAGAAGACCAATTCTGACTTGAAATCCCAGCCTATAGCCCCCCAAATCATGACCGACACTCTCCCCGACCTGTATACAGACCGCATACAGTCGGTACACCTTTTTTCGTCCACCCGACGCGTTACCCAGATCCTTCCACACTTCCCTGTCTCAAAGGCAGCTTCGTCTGACCATATCACCTTACGCCAATCGCCTCCAACTCTCCCGTCTTGTCTAAACGACGCATAGTCTGTTGTGCCCCACCACCGGTGCTCCAAAGCAAATCCCAATCTCATCTTAGCTTGTTTCCTTGATATATACGGTCGAGGGCATGCGATACAGCGTCGGTAGCCTGCGCGGCGTAATTCTCGTCGTATAGTTCTCGCAGATGCTGTAATGTCGAGTTGAGCTTTGACCTGATCGAAGGTAAGGCGACGCGTCGACCAATCTCTAGAGATATGACGAATACATCGACGAATCTCGCGTTGCGTCATAAGATGAGGTCGAGGGAGAGTCTTTTTGCGATAACGTTTGCTCTTTTCTTGGTGGAGAATACGTCGAATTGATCGTCGAGGGAGGGTAGTCTTTTTCATAATCTCGCGTTGGGATAAACCGTCGCGCTGTAGACTACGAACAACCTTACGAACAGGGGTAGGCCATTCGCCATTCTCTTTTTGCGGAGGTGAGCTGAATATACAATCGTCATTCATGTTGATTTTGGAGAGGTTTGAGTGTGTTGTTGATTTGATATTTAATTTACAAGAGAGCGTGTCCAATTTAAGGTGAACGCGTTCTCGCGTAGAAGTGGGCCGCATCTAATGGCCTCAGCTCTTACAATGCCCTTTTCGACGGTATCTCGACGCGGTGAAGCAAGCTGTGTTGCAAACGCAGGTTCTATAAGCATTTAACTGAAGAGATACTGGGCAATGCCAATATACAATAACAAGGTATCTTAGCGCAGTGACAGCTATTACAGAGCTCATATCCTGTCAAATGTGAGATCTGAGGCAAAAGCACTGGACACTTTCATTTCCACGGAGCTAGCTCTCTTTAGGTCGAGTGAGGTTCCACGGCTTATCAAAACGATGTTGACGAGCTTGCTCTTCTTTCCTCGGGTACCATACTCAAACGTGGGGATCGAGTTCAAATTCGTTGAGGCCAACTCGACTCAATGCTCCCGCCTCGTGGCTCCCTTCCTGCATTCAGACTCGTCCGTGCCTTCCCCCCAAACCCTTCTCATTGACCTGACCCTGACACCTCACCCCCCCCCATCAAGGCGCTCTCGGATTGAGGAAGGAGGAATAAGGGGATGGCTCGTTCCGGAAGCAGTTTTGGCGGGACTATCAGCCCCACCCCCTCGACAAAAAGAAAGAAATGCTTGGTTCATCTTGCATCATTAAATCTCTCTCCAAGGCAATGGAACATTTAGATTGGGTGGCTCAATGCAGCCTTCACTCTAATATGGAAGTTAGAACATAAAATTTCATGGGAGCAAGGTAGGTTCTTGATTATCTTGAGCACTGGTTCTCATTCTGTATAATGGAGGTTCTCGAAATACACAAGCATGCAGATACCTCCTCCGCACTCGCCAGTACCTCATGACAATCTCAACTAGATTCGCTCGCTATGGAAGCATTCGAAGCTGTGCAACAGTCTTCATCAATAGTCAGCATTCATAGCAACCAGGCCTTCCCTTCGGATAAGATCCGTGTGCGCCTGGGAACGAGGTTTGATCCTAACATGGAAAGGAGCTTCTGTAATAGCCTCCCAGTTGCTGTTAAGTGTATCGATTGGATGGGCCTGGTTTTTCATGTCAGTTCCTCCATTTACAAAAAGTTTCTCCTTGATAGAAAGGAAGGAAACTAACCGGATCTTGTTCAATATCGAAACAGTACAGGAGACACGCCATCGCGATCCAAATATTGTTGCTCCCAACCGTATATCCGACGCAGACTCGACGACCTGAAAGCCAGTCAAATAATATTTTTCAAGTTGGGTGGAGTGTACGAACCAGTCCCAAAAGTCCAATGCCCTTTCAACGGCGCGTTCAAATCCTCATCCATAAACCTCTCGGGCAAAAACCTCATCGCATCCGGATAATCGGTCTCATTCAATGCAATTGCATACGCATTCCACGTAAACTGGGTCCCCTTCGGGAACCTATATCCCTCATACTCGTCATCCTGCGTCAGCATATGCGGGACACCAGTCTGAAAGAACGGCCGCCAGCGAAGACACTCTTTTACTGCTGCCGTTATGTAGGGGAGTTTATCCTTGTCAGCGAGAGAAGGTAGACGCTCTGCGTTGTGCCCGCAGACTTCATCGAGGTAAGCGCGTGCTTTGGCTGCCCATTCAGGATATACTGCTGCTGCTGCCGGAATTTGGGTTATTGCCAGCCGGGAAGTGTCGCTGCCTGCTTCGAGGAGGGTGCTGAAGATGAATAGCTTCTCGGTTTCATCCAGGTTGAATTCTTTCTTGGAGAAGCCTTGCACGAGGTCTACAGCAAAACAGGGGCGTGCAACACCGTTCTCCATCTTCTGTTGGAGGAGATCAAACTCGCGTTTGTAAATACCGGAGAAAATGTAAGCAAATCAAGATGGAAAGGAAGGTGGACATACGATCTAGCGTGTTGGAAGTACGCTTCTCCTGCTGGCCGCCACCATTGCATCCATTTCGGAAGGTGGGATAACGCAGGGAATGCATCACAGAGATTCTTCAGCGGATTGAATAGATACTCGCCCAGAACTTTAACAGCATCAAGGATCAACGCCAACTGAGGATCATCAAGAGCTGCTCTTCGCCCAAACACCACACTCGTAATTACAGAGTTCGAAAATCGCTGGTTGGACTTATAGAATGTCTCGGGTGAGGTTAGGTAGTCGTGCATTAGCTGTTTCACCTCTAGTTCTTGGTACGGGATGAAGTTCTTGTCGACCTGACGACCGTTTAGGATCGAATGCATAATTTTCCGTTGGTTCTTCCAGCGCGGTCCTGGTTCCATCAAGAGCATTCGTGCGCCTCCGGACATGATATCTTGACACATGGGACGAAAAGGCCGCGAGGAGTAGATGGCTGCTCGTTTTTCCATGAGATCGTAGACTACCCTATTGGAATTCAGGAATACGAGAGCCCGCCCTCCAAGGTAACAAGTGTACCTAAAATTGCCATCAATTCAGTAGTTCTGAGATAGGAGTGAGAGGTTGACTTACATCTCGCCATATTTCTCTGCCATTTTCTTTCCCCACATGCCACCAGGAAAGACGGGCTCCAGTGAGTTGCCCAAGATGGGCCAGCCAGGAACGACATTTGGGAGTCTGTATTTCCTTCCGCGGACTTTGGAGACTGTGAGTTTGACCACGAGAGCAAGAAGTGCGAGAGCCGCGGTGAGTTGGAAGGTAGAGAAACTCTGCACGTAAGTGAGATCTGTTGAGGGAATCATTGTTGATGGGGGAATGAAGCTGGAGCTGTAGATAGTTGAGAATGGTGACAAGAAACAGCTGCTGCAGCTACCCAACCCGAGTAGATATAGAATTCATGGAAGGAAGGCATGGATGGCTGTACTGCACTTGCATGAGCGGTGTTACTTCCGCACTTGGTTTGTAACATGGTTTGTTTGACCGCAAAAGCCCCACCCCCACAGTCCGGAGTGGTGGCTTGACCGAGATTTGCCGAGGAAATCGATATTGATCTTCGGAACCAATGGAGAGCTGAACATAGTTGATTGTAGCTTGGCTACGCTAATTACCCCGCCTGAGCGATTTGGGAACGGGAACTTGGAAGACCCGTGATGTCGTCGCTGCCAGCGAGACCCCGACCTGACCTGTGAGATGAGGAACCTTCACGACTTCTCCTCTACTCTACTTATCTCTGTGTTCCAGGGCGGCCATCGAACACCATCTATCTTCCTTCCTCTGTAGAAAATTAGAATAAAATGTCTACTTCTACTCCATCAATTGCAAAATATCGCTGTGCACACTGTCCAGCCATTTTCGTTCGTATGGAACACCGACGCCGCCACGAAACTAAACGTGAGTGGGTGTCTTTCCCCTGCTTCGTATCTTCCATTTCTAAGAGTGCTCCCATACGCATAGATGACGGACAACGGCTCTGCGTATGCGAATTTTGTGACGCTCAATTTCATCGCAGAGATATTCTCCGCCGACACTACAAGACTTGCAAATTGAGGGGAGCTTTTCCCATTCCCACGGCAAAGAAACGAGGGCGGCCGAGGGAGGCTTGTGATCACTGTGCAGCTCTTAAGCTGGGCTGCGATTCCGGTCGGCCTTGCCAGGCGTGTCAAGATGCCAAATGTGTATGTTCATCTGAACGCATCAGAGAAACCGAGTCTTCAAACCAGACCGTCCCGATGCAAGATCTGGCGTCTGAAAACGCCGTATTCGCCACCTCCCCTTCTGTGAGCACTCTTTCGCAGGCCGAGAGCCCTGTGGCGGCCGTGGTATCAGGAAGTCGACGGCCGCCAGCTTCACTGGACCCAGCTGGATTTCGAAGAGGGATTGTCACAATGCCATTCATTATCAACTTGTGCACCCTCGATACAAGAACGTTTCCGGATGCCTTCGGATATTCAAAGATTGCCCCAGAGCTCTCCCCGAGTTCCATGCGCCCCGTTGTTCGTGAGCAACGATCTTCCTTTTGGAATTCTATGTCAACCAGAGGTGTGTAACGTCTCAGGCCAAAATTTCACCCAGATAACTCATCCGTACGTCTAGACTTTGATCTCAATAAACTCGTTCCGCAGCCGGAATGCCGGAGCAACTTCACGATACCCCACGATTTCAGCGAGACCGACTTGGATATCTCCAGATTTATGATGGAAGTATCAGGAACACGCAGCCCGGAGAACGAGAACGAGAACGAGAACGAGAACGAGAATTCAGTTGTGAGAGTTGAATCGATGAGACTTGCACTCGTCCAAAACAATCCAGGCCACCTACAGCATCGAACGGGATATTCCATGAACGAACTTGTGATACAATTGACTAACACTTATATCAATTTACCGAGAGGACACTTCGCCCGATCGAAGAATGTTCAGATTAGTAACGCCGACACCTTCCTGACGGACTCCAACTTCAAGCTCTTCGCTCAGACTTATCTCCACCATTTTTACCCTCATTGCCCTGTCATCCACAGAGTACCCTTCGAGCCAGAGGCGTCATCACTTCGTCTCATCCTCGTGATATGCTTAGGAGGTGCTCTGTATTCATCATTACGAGATGAAAATCTGATGGCAGCGAGTCTTCTTGATCTCGCCGAAGAATTCATCTTTCAACATCCATGTTTTCGACGGATCGGGGGAGGCGATGTTAATGGCTGTTGGGGATCTTCCCAAGGATATGAATCTCCTGTGCAGGCTTTGCAGGCGGCTGTTACTATCACGTTCCTTCAGTCTTGGGGCGGAAATGAAACAGCTCGCCGAAGAATCCGCACCGATCGTTTTGCCATGATTGTTTCGGTACGGTATCCTACTCGATGGACAAACAACCTGCTGTGCCAGATCGGAATCATGCTAACATGCTGTGACGTGAGTAGACTGCTCGAAAATTAGACCTCATGAGCACGCACAACCCAATCTACGCAGACCTCTCATCAGAACCACCCCACACTTTCGACTGGCATCAATTCATCGACATTGAATCGCGCCTGAGGTATGTTCAAGCGCCTCGACCTATTTCCACCACTGCTCTCTCAAATTGCAGCTCTAACCATGCTCCCATGCTCCCAGACTCGCATACTACATCTTCAGCCTCGACAGCATCTTCTGCACCCTCTACAACCATCCTCTTCGACTAGCAGTAGCAGAGCTAACCGCCGATCTCCCGTGTTCTGATGAAACATTCTTCGCTCCTAGCAGCGAGCTCTGCTTGCAAAGCGCGTGTGAGGAGAAGCCGGCTAAGCCCCCTTCACTCCGTACGGTTCTGAGTTCGTTCCTTGGGAACGAGAGAGCCTCGTCTGGTGATCCTCATCCCTCGATGCGTCTTACGACGCTCCATTTCTTCATTATCATTCAGGCAATTCACATCACCCTCTGGACTTCTCGGCGTAATCTCTTCCTCGAATCCGCCATCGATACAATCGAGCACGCCCTCTCCCGCTGGTCAGCTCTCTGGACGATACATAAATCCTCGATTCAAGGCACGCAATTCAGAAGGCTCGGGTTGGTTAGACACGCTGTGGATTTTTGGCATTATGCGATGTTGCTATTGCACATCTCGGAAACGAACTCTAATGGGAGTGGGAATGACTCGAGCCTGTCCGCCGATCTGTCTGAGGCTCCGTATGAGGACGACGGGATGAGTTATGTCAGGCAGTTGCTTGTCGCGAAGTGTGGCCTTGAGGAGGATTAAGATATTTGAGTTTTAAGACCACTACTATGTATATCCTCGTATAACTTTCTACCGAAGTCTCACTTCCTGCACGTGAAATATCTCAAGTTCTCGATATACGAGCTTCCAGGTTATTACGCTGTTAGTTAGTTTTATAAGATAAACCCTTAGTGCATTATCCATCATCTATTATCCATTATCCATCATCTATCATCCTTCATCTATTATCTATTATTTATTATCTATCATCCATCATCCATCATCTATCATCCATTATTTATCATCTATCATCTATCATCTATCAATCTAATAGATAAAGACACGGAGGAAGCGGACTTAAGTTCCTCGTAGGCCAAGCCCTCCAAGCCACCTGTAGGAACCAACGCTACCCCGCACCTGGGAGCAGATAACTCAACGCCGAACGTCCGGATCCCCTGTCGTCCATTCTTCGCCTCTTCAAATCCTCTGTCTTTATTATCAATCAGCATCATTTCTACGTATAACACCATCCTTCACTCACCAGCGCGGCCAAGCACGCAGATATCAATCTTGCCTACCGACAACCCTTGTTTTGCAATCGCCATGGAAAGCATAGCACCCCATAAATTCTGCTACGGAGAAGTCGATTTGGAGGAGCTGTTCCACCTCTCCGGGCTTGACCCAGACAACATTTTCCCCTCATATACACCAGAAGACTTAGCGATATCAAATCGTGACTACGAGACACGTGTATTCCAATCCGCGGATTTGGATGGGTCGGATCAGCAGGCGGCGAACTTCGATGCGAACGCTCAAGATCTGGATCAATTCTTTGTGGACGACAGCACCACGAACTACGTCACCACTTCATCCGAAGAAAGCGATCAGATATCTCCAGAATCATGGCCATATTCCCGTTTGGAAATACCAACATCATTGGATCTGGTTGACGAATCAGCAACAACCCTCAATCTCAGCGCTCAAACCCCCGACCAACTCCTGGTCGGCAACACAGACCTCTGGTCCAGCTCCATCGCGCATTTCTCAGCAGACAGCTTCCGCGGCTCAGTAGAAGCGTGGCCTCATCCCGCATTGCCAGCCTCCTCTTGTCCTGGAGCGACGACCTCAAGTGCAAAGACGAATTCGGTCCCTCTCGATGTTACGATCAGAGATGAACTTGTGCGGACGTACTTCAAGTATGTGCACCCATTGTGTCCGATTTTGGATGAGCATAGGTTTTATCAGATCTACTTTGAGATGGGAGAGGAGGAGTTTACTTCTCAGTTTCCGCCGATAATGTTTAATGCTATGCTTTTTGCGGCATTTGCGGTAAGTTCATACACGAGCGATCTAGATACGTTACGCTTTCCAAGCAACTGATGAGAACTAGCATGCAAAGCAACAATTATTGATCAGCGCTGGCTTCTATTCCGTCCAAGAAGCGCAGTCCGTATACCTCCGCGTTGTCAAGGTATGCAGTTCCTTTTCTAGCGAGACACACATATCCTAACTATGAGTTCGCCAGGAAGCGTACTACTGCAGCCGCTTCCAAGTCCGCACCTCAATCGACGACCTCATTCTGGCCAAAGCCTCCCTCCTCCTCTCCCTCGGCTGTCCCACCCGCCTCGACATCGCCTCCAACAGTCTCTGGATCGACCGCGCCATAAACCACACCAAGCGCTTCATGCGCCGAACCAAAACCTTCGAACACTGCGGCATTCGAAGACGACACGACATTACATATTGGTGCTGCGTGTCCCGGAATGCTTTCATCTCCTATGTCATGAGACGCCCTTATCGGTTACTTATGAATGAGGAGTTTCTGTGTGACTTGGATAGTCTTAAATATGAGTTTGAGGGGGAGGTGAAGCATCATGATTTCTCCGGCTCGGAAGCCACGAAGATCAAAATGGTTGAGGATTTCATTACGATGTGTAAGATCAGCCGGCACCTAAAGAGTATCTTACAGTCCCACCAATCCGTGTTGTTCCAGAGTCAGTGGAATAACGGGAGTGGGCAAGGCGAAGCCGCGGAGTCGAAAGAGTGTCTGAAGAGGTATCTGGAGGCTTCGAAACGCGAATTGGAATTAGAAGAGTTAGTTCAGGAGATGGAAGCGAGGAGACGAATGGAAAGTCTGAATTGGAGGAATACCGGCGATGAAGACGATGCTTCTGATGCGCTGCTGGCGAGGGTACGGAGTTACACGCTGAGTTTAATTACGTAGTAAGTTTACCCGGGGACGAAAAGAGCATTTCACTGACAGACGGCAATAGCTCCAGCATCGCGGCACTATACCAACTAACTCTTTTCACATCCACCAAATCCTGGGCAGGGAGTTGTCAACAAACAGCCCTCATGAGAATCAAAGACGCTTCTACCAGAGTAGCTCAATTCTCCAAGTTGTTACTAGCAGAGAACTCAATAGAAGCCTTACCAGGCTCACTGTAAGTTTCTATCTCCTCCTCCCTACTCTCTTCCTCGTGTCTCTTAACTAACACACACAACCCAACAGTCTAGCCTGGATCGTCCTCCCCATGACCTTTCTGATAGTCGAGCAGACATGCCGGTGTTTCGAGCCCTCTCCATCACAAGCACTTCACCTCCTCACCAGCATCGACGACGAAAATGACAACGGAGACGCGATGGAGTCCCTTCTCAGTCTAGCTAATGCTCTCACTCCTCGCTGGCAAAATGCGAGGGATGTTTGCGCTATGTTGCAGGATATCGATGTGGAACTGCGTGCCGGGATAAGTCCCAAGGAGAGTTATCATTCTTTGAGGTATATAAGGGATGTTAAGGAGGGGAAGAGGAAGGAGAGAGGCGGAGGGAATGCGGGCGCGATGAGTAAAGGGGCTGTGGAGTTGTTGAATCAGGCGGTCAGCGTGTTAGATCGGTGTATTGTCTATAGCGATTCTACACTTTGAGGGTTTATTTGATCGTTGTTTGGTAGAACGTTCCTGTTATTAATACCCGGTTGGTCTTTTATATCTCAATACATCTTCTGTCACATGTTCGCTGGTAAAATAGCAGGTAGACTCCCACTACTGTGATTTCAACCAAGTAATTAACATATACCCCAGGGGCTAGAGGGGGGTCAGAAGCGATATGTGAGTACAAATGATCTCAATTATCAAATTGACAGCTCCCCAGGTATCGACTCCGAGCACACCTTACAGGTGCTTCATGATCCTATGAGTATGCCACCAAGCCCTACATCTCTTCCCAAAGACGTACACTAGGATGGTAGTAGCACAAAACCCAATGTTGATGCCACCGACAGCATAGAATGCCCTCGCAGGACCCCAAATTGCGATCCAATCATTCAGGAAATCTGTCTTCTAGTCAGCACTCTTCTATTTTCATCTTAGCACGGAAAGGACAAACTTACAAGAGAACCCAAAGAACAAAAAGTTCTTAAAGCACATACTCATCACGAAGATCTCGATACTCGTGTCTCGGAAGGCATCAACAAGATACGTCCCCACCGCATTCAAGCAAATCATAGACGACACAAACCCAATTCCCCAAAACGCACTAGCAGCCACGGGGCTCACACCGGCTTCAGTGAAATGTCCAAACAAGAACCAGCCCGAGCAGAAAATAGGCGCAAGCCCATTCAACAACAACCTGAACTCCGGCTCATAAACGCCATGATTGCGCTTACTCAAATAAATACATATCCGATCCGAGAAAGCACCACAGAATATACAAGTCAGGAAACCGAGGACCATGGGCCCGGTTTGCATGTATCCTATCTGCGCGGTGTTGAGGAGATACGGGGGAGGGGAGAAGATCTGTGCGATTACGAGCGAGGTGACGACGTTCCAGAGTTGGGTGAAGGCAATGAATACTATGGCCCAGAGGATGCAGGGGTTGAGCATTACCATGAAAGGGCGGATGCACATATTCAGGAGAGAAGTGTCTGAGTAAGTCGTCGACCAAGGTTTTATCCGCTTTAAGAAGGAATGGCGAGTGTGATTTGCGCTGCGAGCTGTGGAGGACGCGGTATCCATTTTCTCGAGCTCCGGCTCTGAAGCTGCGTTCGTTTTGTGCGGACCGGCTTTTTCGATCATTTGGAGATTCTGCTCTCTCCTTAGTCAAATTAAGTGACAGGAGCTGCGAACTTACATCTTTGGAGGATATATCAGTCTCATAAATAGCAGCCCTATTATAGGCCGTCTCCCAAGCAAACAGGATTCCCCCAACGAGACCAATACCGAAGAAAGCCGACGAAATCCAGAACACCCATCGCCAGGAGTCAAGGTCGTAGGTCACCTTCCCAGCAATCAACCCCGGAAGAGAGATAATCCCAGCTTGAGCTGTGACATAGGCTGCCATTCGACTGCCGCGCTGATGCACGAAATACATGTCGCCGATGATAGCGAAGGTGATGCTCTCGAACATCGTTGTACCAAGGCCTTGGATTATTCGAGCTCCAAGCATGGAGTCGTAACTCTTCGCCAAAGCGGCCCAGATCACGCCGGCGAAGAGAAGTGCCATTGAGACGAGGAAGACGGGGCGCTTGCCGTATTTGTAGGAAAGAGCCGAGACAAAGATGGCAGATGCGCCAACAGTTGCGAGCTGGTAGCCAGTGAGGAGTGATATTTCAGTGAAGGAAACATTGAACTCCATCATCAGAGGAACATATAGGGGGGCGAGGATGGGCCCGATCCTGGGTATGGATGTTAGCCGAGAGTACAGTTACATATAGGGAGTGGTACGTACCCGCCAACGGCAAGAATAGTGCAGTAGCAGTAGAGGAGGAGGATCAAATCGCGCTGCCAGAGAGGCCAGTTGAGAGGATCATTGGGGTCATTGGATGGTTGTGGAACCAACACAATCTCCGAATTTCCTTTGGCATGCTTCAGCCTCGTAGGATGTCCTTCGATAGCATCTTCGAGTTGAGCGGTTCCTGGAACATGTTCCAGCGCTGCTGTAGACTCGAGAATACCGAAAGCCATTTTGAGTACGAGTGAGTACCAATGGCGGTGCAATGAAGAATGGCCCGAGTTCGAGTATGCAGGCAAAGGTAGTTATAGTATAGACTTGCAGCTCGTTACCAGGAATGAAACTCCAAGGGGGTGGAAAGATGGGAACTTATAGAACAACGTTCATTCAACTGAACCATTCCCCACCCAAACGAATGGCTGGAACTGGCTTGTCTGCAAAGCGGGCTTACCCCATACCCCAAACTCTGGGATGTGGGGTTCTCCAGATCCCGCAAAATTGCTAGCGGCTGGGAGATTCCCACTTCCCCAGTATTGGTAACGTTGTAACCGAGACGCCCGAGCGAATGTTCACAGAGTGTCAACATGGTCAGAATGACCAAAGCCAAGCGCGTTGTTGGATGGAATTTCCCGGGAAATACCACTCGGTATGTTCTTGTTTCTGCGGTCTAGATGCCGAATGGACTCGTGGAAGGCTCTCAAGCAAAGCCATGCAAGGCACCTGCCACAAAAATCCGGGGAAATGACAAGTTTTGGCAGTCAAACAACCTTCCAGAGGCCCTATCACGACGGAGGCTACTTTCCAAGTGGGATTTTGCAGCCGTGAACTTAAAGTGTCACAAGATGCAGTCAAACAACAAAAATGGCACATTTTGAGAGTATTTTTTAAACGATTATTCCATTTGTATGCTAGGTAAAATTGACAAAATTATCAGATCTTCGGAGTCTCTCTATATATTTGCAGTGGAGTGCCTAAGAGCTTTGCCTTGATCTGAAGAGCAATGAATCGCGAAAGGAATCTTGCCTGCCCAATCGCACCGCCGTGAAACCAGATTGCAGGATCTTGTGAATGAATTAGTCTCTGTCTAACCTTTGCGAATGCGAACGCGGTACTCACGATTGGCCTGCTCCTTGAAAGCACCTTTCAATTCTCCTTCTTCGTCTAAACCCCAAAAGTCATCAATGCGCCCTGCCACCTCCGCACCAAACAGTTCGGCTGCAATAAGTTTCATGTTTCCAACGAAGCCTGTGGCGAAGACGATGACATCTGTCTTCAGAAAATCTCCATTCTCGCAGATCAAGCCATCCTCTACATATCGTACGGGTAGCGAGTCGGATTTCATTTTGATCTTGTGGGTGATAGATGTCAGCTAGATTGACGCCGTTAAAACAACAAGCATGACGGGGAACTTACCAAGCCCTTGGATATCTTTGCAGAGGTGCCGACGTCCATGTAATGACCGCCAAACCGAACAAAGAGATTGTAGAACATATCGCTTTGGCGGTCGAGTTTGAAACCTACTCTTTCGAGCGCATCGAATCGCTCTGGTTCCTTGGCAGCAGCTGCACACAGATTCATTCTGCTCATCAATCTGCCAAATGCTGCGGGGCTCGAAAAATTGACCCGGTCTGAGACTTCGGTCGGAATGTTAGCGTTGTATTGTTCTATAATGATTAGTTTCCAGTACATTTCTGTCAGGATGGCCATGACGTACTTGAGACTACCGCACAATAGTGTTCTGCGGGTACCACGTCTGTAGGGAGCTTGTAAGTACTCGGATGTTTCCCTTTTAGAAATTTTACTTACTCGTTACAGATCGTTGGACCATAGTCACTGACGCGAGGCCTTCCCGCACCATGTCATCACAGACATCATGAGCTGCTATGTTAGCTGCATTCCAAAGCCGCATTTTGGATTGGTCTTACCAGTGTTGGCACTGCCAATGACAACACCATGTTTGCCGGCCCAGCCAGCGGCACGTTTGTAATCTCCCGAGTGCATTACGATCCCCTTGAAGGCCTCCTGTGGGAAAATTAGCAGACATTTCGGGGAAGCAAACCCTGTAGAATAACCGTACCGGATTCCCATAGGTAGGGAAGACGGGCACTTGTGAGCCTCCTCCACAGGCAAGCACAATGTAAGAGCAGGTGACGGAAATAGATTTGTCTTGCTTCAGTAAGTTCAAGGTCCAGGATTGGTCCAGCTCATCCCATGAACCGTTCTGCAGAGTAGTTGAGAGCCAAATATTATGTTCCTAATTCAGTGTGTTAGAGTCTAGTATACATTTGGAAGGTCTTGGACATACAATACCATACTTCTTCACCCACACCTTGTACGCGTCAGCAAGGTGGTCTTTGGTCAGAAACTCTGGGTATGTAGGTGGAAATGTTCTTTCGAAAGGAAGATGAGCAAAATCTCTGGTTGTGTGCACTTGTATCAGGTTAACCAAAAACTCCGGGTAGCAAAGTGGAGAAAAAAGTGGTGCTTACGCTTTGTTGAATCATATCGTGATTTCCAGCTATCTCCTACTTCCGGATGGCTCTCCACGATAACATATGAGACACCCAATGCTTCCAGGCGGCCTCCCATTGCTAAGCCGGCTTGACCACATCCGACAATAACGCAGTCGAAGTGCTTCGACTCGAAATGAATACCATTTGAAGTACCATTTAAATTGTTCGTCCCGTTTATTCCATTGGTACTGTGAGCCCCATTGGTGCCATTGGTACCATTGGTACCATTCGTGTATCGCTCCGAAGACTCATTCGGGAGAGGGAGAGGCTCAAGAAAATCCACATTTGGGGCCTCTTTAAGCTGTTCTAAGATCGTTCGTAGCATCCAAATCTTCCACGTGCCATTTTCAGGAACAACACTCAAAAAACCACTTCCTGTTGTTGCCGGAACCCCAGTAGTCTCATACGTGAAGGCCACTTCAACCCAAGCAACCTTGTCACGAAATTGCAGCAAATGAGGTGTTCCGACAATGGCGAATGAACTCGGCTTATGGATGAGACCCTGCCGTTTCCACGCAAGCGCAATTGTTCGAGCTCCGTAAAAGGTCCTGGTAGTCCCAGTCAGGGAAAATAAATCTCTCCATACAGATTCTGGCACGAAGTGTTCCTGTGCCAAACTTCTGAGTATGCCGCTGAAGTGGTCAGCTACGGCCTCGAGGTCGAGAGTCTCAGGGATCAGTGGCGTAGGGAGAGAAACGGGCAGTTGGGGAAGAATGTAGTCGGCCATGGTGCTCAAAGAATTTCTGTCAATGTCGTTAGTTTCGAATGCCTGAGAATGATCGAAAAAAATTATACCGACTCAAGAGGCGCAGGAGGTCAGGTCAGCTAGTTTAGTTCTACAACCTCGAACCATCCTTTGTGCGAGATATGACACCACGGAGACGCATCTCCTTGACCGAGGTGCGCATATGGATATGTTAGAAGGCATTTACTCCCACGTTTCCTGAAAATAGCGGCCCGTAAGCTTGAAATTTCCAAGGCAGAGCTCTGTGGGAATATTCCCCGTCAGCCCCGGGGAAATCCCACATCGGGCCCCATTGCCACCAACGGACGGGTACTCCTCCCCACTTTATCAAACATGATTAACTCCAGTATGTCCTGTGTCTGGATTAGGCACATGAACCTTCAATGGCGACTAATAGTATTGATTTCTTGTCCAGCTTCAGGGACACTGGAGTAGCAACAGACACCTTGAAATTGGGATGGTACCTTTCTGCAGTATGATTCATTTCTTCCTAAACTCATAATACTTAATCTAATATTATAATATCATAGGCTACTGCACTTGCTGCCGTTGGTGCCGGTGAGCATGTCCTCGAGCTCTACCGCTCAGTCACGGCTGAACTCCCACTTGAAAGGAAAAAGATTGTTCAGCGCAGGATCAAAGAAGCAATCATGAAATGTGCTATCCTCTATGGAGTTCCTCGTTCTGGACAAGCATTGGGACCGCTGTATAATTCTTTGTCGGATGATGAGATTGACCGTTACGCACCGCGGACGGAGGCACATGTGGGATCTCAGGATGAGACGAGCGAAAATAGGAAAATGAGAGAGGAGAGAGGCCGAAAGTACTACGATACCCTGTGGACACCAGTCCTAGGAAAGAACATGGACAACAGACTAAACAAATATCATCCGGATCAAGGTCAGTCTTTTCTCATCATCTCAACGACGAGTGGGTTTAAAAGAAAGGGATAGGCTGGACCAAAACGATGATCTACGAGATGTGGCTTAGTGACGACTCCATCCTCTCGGATATCGAGACTCAAATGTGTACCACAGCATGCCTTATGTGTCTCAACGCTCCTGTTCAGGCATTGTGGCATACGAAGGGGCTCGTTCGCCATGGTGGCAGTCTGGATCAAGCTCGACTTGCTCAGGGAATCGGTTTGGCTATTGCTCAACACTTCAAGACCGAAACAGGTGCCATTCAGATGGTTGATGAGATTAAAGACTGGTGATCTAAAGTATAAACAAATGAAGACATGTTTTGCACTATTGTTTATTGTTTATGTACAGTACAGATCCGTGCTCCCTTTGCCGGCCGGCTCATCATCCAACTCATCGAACTTGAAATTTTCTCTCGAGGCTAATTGGAAACACTCCATCAATGCTTCTTCATGTGAGGCGGGACTGCTCTTGGAAGACTCTCGTCACGTTTCATGATAGTGGCAGGATCCTCCCCAGCCTGCAACCTTCTCACAATATCCTCCGGATCGAACTCAACACCAACAGGATTCGCCGCAAACTCTTTGCTCTTCATGAACTCCGTTGCTTTGTCCACATCCTCATAGACATCGAACTGTGTCTCCAGGTGATTGCCATCAGGATCCGAGTAATAGATCGAAATCGTAATGCCGTGATTGACACACCACGACGGTTCCATCCCCATCTTCTTTCTCTGCCGGTACGCCAGCGCAAGGTCTTGCAGTGAATTGAACCCGAATGCAATATGTTCGAGCCCAGCACTGGAAGGCACCTTTTCTCTGGTCCCGGGGATGGCGCTGATGGCGATACGGTGATGCTCATGGTCAAAGCAGATGAAACATATCTTGCTCGTCTCAAAACGTGCTTCGGCACCCAGAAACTTCTTGTAATATGCCACCATCTCTTCATATTTGTTAGTTTTGAGGAAGACGTGAGCGAGTGTTGATGGTCTCATAACCATATCTCCTGGCGAGTCGTAATCGATTGGCGTGCTGCCCATGTTGGAGTTTTGGCTGATGCGAAAGGGGGATGGCTAGTGTGAAAAAATATGGGGAAGTTGATATGAGGGTTTTTGATGAGATCAACTACAATGTGATGAGGATGTGACCGATCAGGAGCTACAGAATGAGCTTCACGTTACCGGATATCATATATATCCGAGACAGCTTTGTCACCTCTCCCTCGGCTTGCATGAGCCTGAGATGATCCGCTTCAGGCAGGTATTGTCTGCTGTTGTTAATGCCGGAACCGAGAACTACTGAAGCTTGGAGAGAGTGCGGGGAGAAATTGTGGAGAAATCATGGTTTGGATATGGGAATATTCCACAGCGGGATGCCCACCGCATGAAGTCAGCAGGTGGCTCCTCATGGTGTGTCTCGGCAAATCTTCCACACCCTTTCACGCCCGTTTTTGTTGCCCATTCTGACCAGGGTTTGACCGATCCCCCTTAAAAGTATTTCGGTATGGATTCAGCAAGCCATATCTCAATTGACCTATTAATCTGTCGGTTAAGAACATTTCAGTAGTAAATAGTGATGTTGGATGATCTGTTATTCTGTCTCTTTCCCAAGGCCTAGTAAAAACCTGTCCACCAGTCCCTCTTCCCTCTTCTAACCGCTGTATCATCTGCCGAATAGGGTCTATATAATACCGTCTAATCCGGATCTATACGTATAACATACATCCGTCCTACATCAGACATTTGATCTATACCGTGTATAAATACGGTAATCACGTGCTCCGGAATATTCGGCTAGCCTATTTTCCCACTAAAAAAACTGTTGAATATCAGGAATAGGCTCTCTATTCTGGCAGTTTTGAAGCAATTCCTACAACTATGCCTCCACTTCCGAACAAGCTTGTTGAGATAGAGTGGCGGCGTGTTCCTACTCCTATTGGGAATAATGGCGACTTCTACCAATGTATCAACTCTACAAAGCGGCCTCAAGCTTGGAACCCACACTCGAGTCTGTATTGGCTACATCAACAAGACGAAAACCGAACCTGAAGCTGAAGGACCTACTGTTAAGAAGCAACAAACCTTTGTTAAGGGGGATTGGAAGCCTGGTACCAAAGTGTGGAATAAGTCATGTGTATCTTGCACGTGACTATCAGTAAGGTCGGAATGGCCACTGCCTTAGTATTATGATAGAGATCTGTCCATAATTCTAACTCAAACTTCACCTCCACAACCAAGCTCAATTTCCCAGCAGCCAGCAAGTCAAGTATCTCCTACAACTCCATCTTCGTTCCGCCCAGCGAGCCTTTAATCTCAATCCCTATGAAACCAACCGGTCAAAGAACTTCCCCTCTGCTTCCAAATTGGCATTGCAAAATATTTGTCTACAAAAATGCTACAGAAAGCACATTTTGTTCATAACGCTACCCAAACCATCCATCTCAACCTCAACAACATCCCCATCTTTCAAGAATTTCTTTTGGAAAAATCCCACCCCAGACGGCGTCCCCGTCATAATCACCGTCCCAGCCCTCAACGTCGTGCCCCTCGACAAATGTGCTACAATCTGTCTCACTGACCATATCATATCATCCGTCGAAGTCTCCTGTCTCACCTCCCCATTAACTGTCGTCCTAAACCTCAACTTCTGAGGATCCGGAATTCGAGTCGTCGATTGAATCGCAGGTCCAATAGGCGCAAACTTATCGAAGGACTTGGCATAGCCGTACTGTCCCCCAGAGACATCTGGCATCTGGAAATTGCGTGCTGAGATATCGTTGCCGACTGTGTAGCCGAGAACGTAGGAGAGTGCTTCCGCTTCAGAGACGTTCTTCGCATCTCGTCCCATTACGACTACGAGTTCGCCTTCGTAGTCCATTTTTTCCTGGCAGTCTGGATGAATGGGAATTTCGTCCATTGGACCGGCCAATGCATCGGCTGGCTTCGAAAATATAACAGGACACTTCGGAACAGTGATCTACGCCATCCAAGAGATTAACAATGAAATTTGCATATTGTTCTTGTATGGTATCGCTCACTTTGGCTTCTGTGGCATGCTCGTTGTAGTTTACGCCAACACACTGAATTATTGGAGTTGATTCAAGAGGACACAGAAGCTTGTCATAAAATATTAGCCGTGTCTGGAAATGATTTAACAAGGGGAGGATATACCTTTTTCACAGTGATTAAATCTTTATCAACATCAGTAAACCCTTTTGCTAGATTTCCACCAAGTTTGGTGACTCGAAATCCATCACTGCTGCTTTCCACCAAATTTCCATAGGAGATCTCTCCTTCGTGCTCAAAGCGAACTAATTGGTCGAATTTCATTTTCATTGTATCTGCTACAAGAAAAAAAAATCTGATCCTCGCACAAGTGCCTCATTATGAAGGGAATGACGGGAGCGATGTCGTTGAAATTCCCGATATGGATCAATGTGGGGGTTCCCCGGAACCGTCCGTCTACAAGCTTTCCGCCGAGGAGGCCGAGAAATATTGAGGATTCACAATCGGATTGCGAAACCCCTTTCAAGCGACATTGAAGTCAATTCGCAGCGGAGTAAGTGACTACGCAATAATTGCGAGTTTCGCCCCTTCCCCACCTCCACCTGGACATCCCCCCCTCCGCCACTCAATGAAGTCTTTCTGTCCCTTCAGAAAGAGTTCTAAACTAAAGTCACATTCTAAGACCATATAATATCTCAAAATGTCTTTATCAACTCTAAACGAGACCTTCAAGACTAGCTGTGAAAATGGCGAGATTCCAGGCGTTCTTCTGTTTGCAGCAAATAAAACAGGCACTCTGAACTACGAAAAGTCCTTTGGCCTAAAGTTACCAGTTGAAGGCCAGAATGAGCCCCTGCCTTTGGACCAACTTATGGCGCTCACCAGTGGCACAAAGCTGATCACGACGATTGCCTGCTTGCAAATGGTTGAGCGAGGAATGATAGGGCTCGACGACGATGTCACAACCACTCTGACAGAGATTGCAAATCTAGAGATCCTTTCAGAAATGCAGGATGGAAAGGCTGTGTTGAAGAAGAGAAAGAAACCTATAACTTTGCGGTGAGTGTATTATCATTTCCCGCTGGAGCTGATTCTGATATCTTCCAGCCATCTCCTAACTCATTCTTCCGGCACTGCCTATCCTATGATGGTGCCATTGTTACAAGAATACAACAAGTCCCTCCCACCTTCGAAATCCGGACCACCAAAGACAGTAGCAGCAGCCTACAGCGCGCCTCTTTTGTTCGAACCCGGCACCTCTTGGAAATACAGTCCTGGACTTGACTGGGCCGGAGTTCTGGTATCTCGTCTCACCAGCACTACTCTCCAAGAGTATTTCCAGCAACACATTTTTAATCCCTGTGGAATCAAAGACATCACTTTCCGCCCCGATGATGATCCAGCTCTGGCAGCGCGCAAAGCAAGCATGTCCACTCGCGATCCCAGCGGTAAACTGGGGCCTTACCGTGGGCCGCTGTTCTTCACGGGTCATGATGAGGAGATGGGTGGTCAGGGTGCTTATGCTTCTCTTCAATCCTATTTCAAGATTCTTCAGAGTTTGCTGATGGACGATGAGAAACTTTTGAAAGCTGAAACGGCGGCGTTGATGTTTGAACCTCAGCTCACGAAGGAGGCTCAGGAGGAACTTCAAAGAAATTTTGAGTCCTGGCCCACAGCTGGACCGTGTAGTGTTGGATACTTTCCACCGAAAGTTAAGCTTGATTGGGGCTTGGGCGGGATGTTGACTATGGAGGATGTGGTGGAAGATGGGGTCCGCTGGAGGCGGGCTGGCTGTTTGGCTTGGACTGGAATGGTAAATCTGTTTTGGGTAAGTTATTCCGGCTAACTCCTGCTTCTGGAAATGACAAATTAAACTAACTATATGGTTGATTAGTTTGTGGACAGGGCAGCGGGCATCTGCGGCCTGTATGGCACTCAACTATTGCCTTCTGGCGACCCGGTTGTCAAAAAGATGACGAATCTCTTCGAGAAGACTATCTATGCGCAGGTACAGGAGCGAGAGCGAGGGACTTTGTGATCTCGCTTGCGACTCGGGGTGTTCGTGATTAGGGTAGAACAATTATACTTCTCATCCATCCTTGCTGTTCGAAACATGCAACTAGACATTCTGTGAGTGACAGGCTGAGGCGCAGCAACCTTGACGCTATCCTGAATATGAGCTAAGGTATACGAATAAAAGGACTTCACAAATCCAACAACCATATCATCTCGCGAACCCAATCATCCTCGCTACTTCATCAAATAAATGCCGCGAACTTTACATCATTGTCTTTCATATCTTCCACTAAAAATCGAGCAACGTCATTAGAAAACTCTGGGTGATCACGTAAATAGAAGCATTCGTTCGAGCATTCTGCAACCTGACCAGTAACATCTTCCTTGATGAATTTATCGTAGGCGTCTATGACAACACTCATTTTAGTATAGTAGCCAGTGGGAATGATGTGGCTGAAGTCGGCGATGCCAGTATCAATTGGGCCCGGGCACACAGTGTTAATAGTGACGTGCTCATCACGCCAAAGCTTGGGTGCTGCAGATCTCACTAGGCCAACAATCTATACGCTTGTTAGTGAATGGCCTTCTCAGTTCATATCCGAAGAACGAATATCATACTCCATGTTTCGCAGCAGCGTATATGGGACTAAGATACATGGGATATAACCCCGCAGCACTCGCAGTGACAACCATTTTCCCGCCCTCTTGGATACTGCTTTTCCGAGCATAATGCCTCAAAAGTCGCAACCCATAGATGGTACCAAAGAAATTGACTCCATAAGACGCCATGATTGGCTTGGTGGGTTCCAGTTCCTCACTCGGAGCTGGCAGTCGGAAGAATGACTCTTTGTCTGGAACACCTGCATTGGCCGCCAGGAAATCGATCCGTCCACCACCCCATTCGAAGGCTTGCTTGAACATCGATGCTTGTGAATCCCAGTCCGAGACATTACATTCAACAAACAGCGTATTAGAACCCAGTTCTTTTTGGAGGAGAGGGCCTTTGGTGGTATCGATATCCGCCAAGACCACTCGATAGTTGCATTGTAAGAGATGTTTCGTGATTTGCGTTCCGATCCCTCCTGCTGCTCCGGTGACGATGGCGACTTTTTGGGAAGACATAGAAAGGGGCCCCATGGAAAATGAAGAATGAATGAATGAATGAATGTTCTTGGGAGAAAGGTTTCAGTGTTGTTTTTGAAATCGAAAATCCGTGCAGGGAAGCCCACTAGCAAGCGGGGCCGAGGTCACCAGAGAGCAGCTTCCATTAGTTAACCCCGCACCCCAGTTCCCTCGGATAAGCTTATGTGGGGTAGTTCCGGGGAATGTACACATCATAAGGTACGAGGGAGAAAAGGTTTTGGCGAGCGTTCGATTTGTTGAAGCACTCGTTCGTTATATGCTCTGATTATTCGCCTCTTCACAAGCCCAAGGTCACTGTGAACTAGAGGCTACCTACCAATATCTCACAATGGATCATTTGACCAGAATACGTGGAGAATTGGGAGGAATTTCTCCGTTTCTCCTTGGGTGTTACTTCGTCGGAACCCTTATTTTGTGTATTCCCATTTATCGCCTCGTAAGAGCCGTATTCAGTCCTATGCGCTCCGTGCCTGGCCCATTCCTCGCACGCTTCTCTCGTCTGTGGTTATTGCGAGAATGTTGGGATGACACTTGGCACAAAAAGATTGTGAATCTGCATTGTGAATTTGGTGAGACTCTCCTGCTCCGTATTCACATTGTAGATGCTATTTGCATTGAAGAAATGTCGCTGACGAGGCTCGAAAAGGTGCCTTGGTCCGCCTAGCACCTAACGAATACTCCGTCGATGATCCAGATGCCATCAAGCTTCTCTACGGGAGTGGCATCAATGCCTGGGTCAAAGGGCCATGGTATACAGTTATCGGCGACCCATCCGCCAATATCCCTGACTTGTTCTCGGACACCAATCCACACCGACACGCCCAAGATAGGCGGTTTGTGGCGTCTTTCTTTAACTTGACGACGCAGTTGAAGATGGAGGAGCGTGTGGATGATTGCCTCAGACAGATTGAGAAGAAGTTTAATGAGTTTGCTGAGTGAGTTGCAGATCCTATCCGTTTCTTCAAACGAGCATAACTTAAGCCCAAAGCTAACGTGCCCAGATCTGGACAGAAGATCGACCTGGTACACTG
The DNA here is from genome assembly GCA_021432625.1 of Leptodontidium sp. 2 PMI_412. Taxonomy (NCBI): domain Eukaryota; kingdom Fungi; phylum Ascomycota; class Leotiomycetes; order Helotiales; family Leptodontidiaceae; genus Leptodontidium; species Leptodontidium sp. 2 PMI_412. The sequence continues at coordinate 7,264 of MU270664.1, read as the reverse complement.
GCTTCAGTGTTTTGCACATGATGTGGTCGGTGCTATAACGGTAAGCCATTCACAAAACATCCCTCCCCGTCCTCTTCCCAATGCTAACCCAAAACCCCAGGTCGACAAGCCCTTTGGCTATCTCGAAGAAGGTGAAGACACCATGGGCTTCTTCACCAACCTCGGAGCAGCCCTAGTCTATGTCGCACGAGTAGCAGTGTATCCAAAAATTCATCCCATCATCGCTCGAATCATCCAAATGCTCGGCGCCAACGGCGTCTTCGGCGTCTTCGCCTTCGTCAACAAACAAGTCGCTGAACGTCTCGACCAGATTAATCGCGGAGAGAAGAAAGATGACGCGATGGATTTTTTAACCAGAGTGCTAAAGCTACATAATGAACAGCCGAAGGTTTTTACGATGGAGCATGTCGAGGTGGCTTGCTTTCAGAATATTGGCGCAGGTAGTGATACGACGAGTATTGCTCTTAGTGCTATTCTGGGAGCGCTTATAGAGAATCCGAAGGCCATGGATAAGGTAAGCGGTTCGCCCTCCTCTGTTATGTTGCGCCGATGGCTGACATCGGAATATAGCTGCGCAAAGAAATCGACGATAGTACAGACGAAGGCAAACTCTCGGATCCACCATCCTTTGCAGAGACCAAGGAGCTCCCCTACCTTCAAGCTGTCATCAAAGAGTCTCTGCGTTTGCACGCTCCATTTGGTGTTGGCATGCAACGCGTAGTTCCAGCAGGAGGAGCTACCATTGCAGGAAAATATGTACCTAAAGGAGTGGGTAGTCCATCTATCTTCATTATTCTCAGACCACCGATACTGATAAAGTTTACTAGACTCTCGTCTCCATCAACGCCTGGGCAGCCCATGCCAACAAATCCGTCTTCGGTGAAGACGTAGATGTTTTCCGGCCTGAGAGGTGGCTAGTCGGGAAAGAGAAGATACAGGAAATGGAGAGGTACTGGCTTGCAGTAAGTACTCACACCTTACTCTTGAAACTCAATTCCTGTCTGCAAGTCAGATCTGACAATTAAAATAGTTCGGATCAGGAGGAAGAGCATGTTTGGGAAAGAACATCGCCCTGATGGAGATTTCCAAGTTGGTGACTACGATGGCGAGGAAATTTGAGATCCATCGCGAGGGAAAGAATACTCCGCTCGAGAATTATTGGGTGGGGTTTGTGAAGAAGAAGGACTTTACTATTGCCCTTACGAAGAGGAAGTGTTGATATGTTAGATTGAGTTCGGAAAGGTTGGATGGTTCCAAAGCAGAGAGAAGTGTTATTAAAGTAGGTCACGGGTCAGATCACCAATCGTCCTACTGTAGCAAATTGGTAGCGGAAGAGTTACTGTTCTAAGACTGCAAGTAGCTTACTGATGCTTATACCGTACGCATCTACAAGCATTAGGCAGCCATAGGCAACAAAGTAGTCAATAGAGCCATCCAGCAAGCGACTCAGTACGTGCCTAATATCCATGGAGGTCTAAACAGCTCACCGTATTCTAACAATCATGCACAGCATGTAGCACGTGGGGATTAGGATACCCTCGTCTATGCATAATTATAGCGCTCTTTTTACCGATGATAATGTTTTAACGCTGGTTTGATCATTCTGGCGCTGTACGAGATTAAATCGAAGTCTCAACACCTCTTAAATCAAGAAAACTCTCTTGTTCTAGGTAGTTCTTTAACTAGCTACTCAGTCATTCGTAGTATTGCACTCCACGTGCCTGCTGTGACGAGGTCATACGAGGTATAGACGGCGTTACATGACTGCGACTCAGGGCACCATTCGTCTCTTGCATCTCAACTGTAGAAGTCAACAAAAAGTAACACCTTGGAACATTAAACGATAGATTTGAGAGATATGCGTTACACAAAAGCAGCGGTGAGGCTGTCCTTGGTCTGCAGGATGATAAGTCACAGCACACAGAGAGAAACTTATGTCTTGTTCAAGACTTGAAATAGTCACGACTTCCTCCCTCGTCTATCTCTATCAGCATTCCTTCCCTTCATTGCTCCATTAGCAAAAACGCCGCTTCTTACGCCTCCTCATCGTGAAGGGACAAGAGCGCTTTCTGCTATCTGACGCAAGGACTGATACTTCGCGGCGTCGTTCAAGCTCACAACTGCAGGATACGTCCTTGGAGGGCTCGATCCTGCTCTTATGATCCGGCTGCCCAAATTTCGCATTCATCTTCTGTCTTTTAAGAAACCATTCTATAAGTTGTGGAAATCCACTGATGCTTCGGCGGAAGAGTCTGTTGAAGACGAGCTCCAGATTAACCCGATCAGAGGGATGGCGTACGTAGAATGTCACAGCTTTCTGGAACCGCCCGCAAAATTTGCAGATATCGCTTGTGCTAAGAAAGCCAAGTGAGAGATCGTGATTAAAGAATTGCGCGTAGGGGTAACTGTTGGCGATGCTCTGGACAAGATCAAGGCTATCCGGGCTCCGGGAGAGGATAGAGCCGTGGCACAAGTAACGCCCACCCTCGAAGACCAAGGGCCTGTCGAACTCGAAGAAGAAAGTGACTGCCTTAAAAGCTCGAGCAATGCCCTCGATATCGCCAAGATGATGCTGTATTTGATCATGGAGATATTCCATCTTGCCCACGTCATCAATCTCTGGTTCCTTTCCCACTAGAGGTAAATTTAGACGGAACTGCTGCTTCTTGGCGTCCTCTTCCAATCCCGACCAGTGATCTTCCCAGCTGAGCTGGCCATTTAGAGAGAGTGACTGCATAGCTGCCCGATAAAACCGGGTTATTGCCCCATCCTGGAGAAGATTCCGGACACTTGAAGCTACTGGAGATAGTACCTTTTTTTCAAATCCTGTTCCAATCGAGAGTACCACGTCGCAATCACTCTTTGTAACTCGCCGGACTTCACGCAGCCCGGGGCGGACAGGGTTGTTGTTCTTCATGGCGCCGTCTTGAAGTGCGCCAAACATGGGGATATATTTGGGTTTGAAGAAACTGAATACGTCAGCCTTAATCACGCTATGCCTTACGCCTTGTTGTATCTTGCCTGGGTGCCGCGGTCGTACATCTTGCCCTATCGACCATTAGCAGGCATAGTTTGTCAAACAACGACACGTACGCTTCCCAGAGTAACATTTCCTCGGATATCTGCGTCGCTCGAAGATGTTTATACCCTAGCATGTTATTAGCCAGCTATAGTTCTAACTATGATGCACTCACTCGAATCTTTGCCATAGTGTCCCTCACCGTTATAATTTGAGATTAAACATAGCGTTGCGTCCGATATAGTAGTGGCGGTAACGGCATATTTCATGCCAGATGATCCTAGCGACGTGGGACCGAATACAGGATCCAGTCCAAGTGCCTCCTTAAGAGCGTCTTCCAAGACTGCCGCCTTATATTTACCATCCTCAAGATAAAATGCAAACAGACGCCGGATGGTTGCGCAGATCGAATGCCTGACTCCAACCTTGAGTGGGAAGATGACCCTCGCAAACTTCCGAAAGAATGCGAGACATTCCTTCGGGGTCCAGTTTCTACCAAAGAGCCCGATGGTTGCAATACCACCTTTTCCGTGTTAACATCAGAACCAAGCGGTGCATTCAAGAATTTACCTGAGCTTGTCCCAATAGAATAGTCGAAGTTCTCTTGAACTGGGTAGTGCAGTCCAAGCGCTAGCCGCAGCTCCTCCATGAACCCTAGTGATACAATACCTCTTGAACCCCCTCCGTCAATACCTAAAAACCTTGCCCGGCATGTAGGTGGCAATGTTCTTACTTGCAAGCGGATCTGAGCTTGGCATTGGGGGCAGTTGCTGACGTTGTAGCAGTACTCGCGGCCCTTCGTTGGCGTGCTGAAGTTACGGATAGAAACGCAGAGATCGCATATACCATGGCCGCACTCCGTTATGTGTTCGGGTTTTCTCTGAAGGCAGATGAAGCAGTCGATGTTGGATTTCAATAGCTGCCAATATTGACTGTTTTGCTGCAGGCCTTGTTGACGGAGAGTTGCAGCAGACTGGCCAGTAAACTTCATAAAAGAGAACATGGATATGATCTGGGCCTCGATATCAACGCAGATCAATTCGCTAGATAACTGCTTGGAGCTTGCAAATTCGTTGATTCCAAGAAGACAGGCTTGGCGGTATAAAGTACGAAAGACTTCCGAAGGATTAAACACTAAACTCTTGTTAGCATGTCCAAGACCATCCACAATCAGTACAACACTTACAGTGCATATCGGGGGAGAAACTGTCTAGAATTATAGCGGAACTAATAAAATCCCAAAGGATATTTTCAGGCAGCTTTTGCTTATGACTTAAGCTCATGAATGACTTGAGATGATTCACAAAGTTTGGAGAGACAGGAGTTTCCTCTCTCGAGCTCTGAATGAAATCAAACGTACGTCGTGGTGATGTTGCAAAACTGCGTAGGGCGAGGGCGATCTCGAAGAATGCCGCGATGTGGATCATGGAAAATAGGGTGTGAGTATTGACTCGTTCGACGCGCGCTATCCTGATTTCGTGACGCAGAACCTCCCCAAGCCCGCTGAACAAGGCCCGAGAGGGACGGTGAGTTGGCCCTAGAATATTAACTAGTTTCAAGGAGGAGAACGATCCTGCGAAGTTGGGATCCGCCAGCACTCGTAAGCGGAATCGTAAAACCTCTGAATCAAAGATATGCCCGGGGACGCTAGTAACAACAACCAGCCGGGGACGAGTGCTATTTGGTAGGCTCGACGCAGATCCCAGTGCTGCCCAGGAAGCAAGCCTCTCCGCTACACCGTCGAGGCCGCCACAGTCCTGGGAGAATATACACAGCACGTCGACGAACAATGACAGCAATCTGGCGTGGAGATGATCGACCAAGCCTGCTTGCGTCAGGCCGCCGCTCTCGTCCTCCGGCCAGGCTACTGGCTGATGGATTGTTTCGTGGCACACAACCTTGCCTCTGAGGTTCGTTTGTGCATGATCAGGAGTGCTGTCAGCAATAAGAAGCGGATGGTCCTCGTGCGTTGACGTTGAATCAACGCATATGTTCGCGATACCGTATTTTCGACAGTTGGATAGGCTGTTCCCCGGGAACAGAGCTCGCAGCGCTCGCGATTTGGCCTGTTTACCACTGAAGAAAATGAGGGATGGGTATTGCTTTGCGGGACGGGGGAGGGAGTTCGTGATGTTGCCGAGTCTGTTCCCGTACTGCAGGACAAACCCGTTCTCGTCTTGGTGCACACGCAGCCACTGTTGATGAATGCAGGGAGGCATGCTGATGCTGGAGCTGTGGAAGCATGAGATTTGACAGCATCTTAAAGCAAGAATCCGGAACATCTGGCCATGATTGTGCCATCAAAAAGAGACGGGGTGGAGGGTTGATCTCCAGACCACACAAAACGAGAGGGCTTGAAAGTTGGTGGACGACCATATTGAAATGGATGGAGATGATGCTAAGGTGGTAGATGATCCTTTGAAAGGAGATCATCCTCGTTGGCAGAGGCCGTCCTTTTTAGCGTGTACCTTCTGCCGATGTGGAGACGCTAGCAAGTAAGGTTGTTAGCTAGTGATAGAAAAGCATGTAGAATTCTGTCTGTTGGAGCGTACATAGTAATAGGGGTAAATATGAGTGGCGTGATCAGAAGTACGCAGTACCTCAGATATACGCTACATAGACATATTTTCTAACAAAAGAGGGGAGAATTTGGCGGGGTTTGCTAACAAATTAATAAGGCGGCAAATGCCGAGCGCGGACACCTTTGCTTGCCGCGGACACTTTGCTTTCCCCCACTATCAGGTAGGCCCGATTGTGGGTGGTCAACACCTACTATTAAGGAAAGGTGGGATTTTTATCGGGAAATCGGTTACCTCGGCATTAACAAAGAGGGGTTAACCAATTACCGAGGTTCTTTATCCTATAGACATCTTTCCAGCCATGAAAGCAATCCACCTTTAACTTCTACACATCTCCTCTCAAGATAAAACAAAGGCCATATACCATGTCTTCCCCACTTGAACTAATCACAACGATCTATCCAGCACCCGGGAAAACGGACAGAGTATGTTTAACAACTCTCCTTAATATAGAGCTCGGTACTTATGACATTAGTTAATCCAGCTCCTCGCCGAGTTTTCCGGATATGTCAAGGCAAATGAGCCTGGAACATTGAGATATCACGTACACCAAGAGACGGACAGGAAGGTTGGAACCGAAGAAGTCATTCTGATAGAGACGTGAGTACTTACTTGCTTTTAATATCTTTCATTTATTGACTTCGATCGTGAAGATACAAGGATAAGGAAGCTATTGCTATCCATGGACAATCGAAGGAATTCAAGGCTTTCGCTCAGACTGTGGCGGCTGAAGGATTAGATGAGAGGCCACCGCAAATCAAGTTTGTGAAATCAGTTAGTGGCTTTCATTCGAGGTCGTAAAAGAGCTGGGAGAATGAGAAAGTCATGAATTTTGCGCTTTAAAGGACAAGGCGAAGAAGATTGAGAATGGTATAAGGTCGGATATGAATATTTGGCATAGAGTGAGTCAATCTGAATTATATAATTAATTTGTGTACTTGTGGCGAGTTAAAAGAGAGGAAGGGAGAAGAGGGTGCTCATGTACAAGAGAGGGAAGGGATCCACTCTGCAGCTCCTGCCCCCTGTGTCAAGAGCTGCCGCGTGATGTAACACGTCCTCTAAGCCTTCCAATCTAGTTCGGAACCGTAACAGAGCGCTAGTTTAAGTTCTCTTAGTCTCTGACTAATCTTAAAGAATTCCCGTATATAATAAAAGCTTTTACTAAATATATAGAAAACTAGGGGCCGTGGAAAGGATATTCACGGGGGTAAAAGCTACACTTTTGTATTCTATATTCTACAGAAGTGGTTTTTTATGGGGGCTAGCCCCCAAACCCCCTGACCTCACTACGTTCGAAGGTTATAACAATTGATTAGTTCTAAATGTATAGTCTAAGTCCCGGTCTTGCGATACAGCTGTATTTGCCCTCTTGAAATGATCAAAGTCAAAGGGTCCCTCAAATAACAACCCGTCTAAGGACTGCACCCGTGATATAGCTACATATGACAGGCCAAGACAGTGCTCTGTTTGACTTAAATCTAGAACTACCTTAGGTAGGGTTAGCCCTTGGCTTTTATGGACCGTAATAGCATAGGATAACCGTCATCCTTTTCATCAACCATCGAATGGTAATGCGGACATCCTAACACCGTGGCCACCTCCTCAGTCCCATCCCGGCTACTGCAATAAAAAATTCCACGCTCCCCGGGCCCGAGACGCCGTAATC